>JAUPFM010000078.1:0-149445 GCA_033026295.1 Channa striata
TAATGCTTTATAAATTTTTACATTTAGTCATTTGTCAGACGCTTTTATCCAAAGCGACTTACAGTAATTTGGTACATACAGTGTACCACGCAGGGTGCTCATCAGCCACTGGGGGCAACTAGGGGTTCAGTGTCTTGCCCAAGGACACTTCGACATGTAGCCGGGACTGGGGATTGAACCACTGACCCTGTGGTCCATGGACTGCCTTACCAACTGAGCTACAGCTGCTGGGTCGGTCATAAGTTGCATCCTACTTTCACACAAAATCTAGATTTGTCTCTTCGATGGAGGCCACGAGCTGACTCCTCTCAGCTTCACTGCGTTCCAAGTGTGAGCGAAGTGAATCCAGCTGTTGCGTTAAGTCGGCACACTGTCGCGTCAGCTCGGCCTCTCTCAGAGCAGCACTAGCGCTGAGGTCTGCTTGGATTGCCACAATCTCATCCTGGGACATCTGCAGGGAGGCTCTGAGCTGCTGAGCCTCCTCCTCACATTGAGTGTGGGCCGTTACCAGATTGTCCCTCTGAGTCTGAACAGCACCAAGCTCCTGTTTCAACTCACAAACCTAAAAACAGCACAGAATTAAGTCAGCTGATTTGAAAAAGAATGTGAAGTCATTGATCTGATGCCATCCTCAGAGGAGGTCTGATAGACTTACCTGCTTTATCAAGTTGTCCACCTTCTCTGGAAGATTCTGGAATGAAGCAAGCTCTTCCAGCTGATTTGGGAGAGCTTCCTCTGCTTCACGAGATGCTGACAGCTCTTTGTTCAAATTGGCAACTTTTCTCTCAAGTTCCACATTATCTACCAGATCTGGAGACAGACAACATCTTACAACTCTTACCTAAGTGCAGTGCAGCTTGAACGGCAGCATACACAACGTGATGGTCACATTCTATAAACGATCCGTCTGAAAACCTACTTTTTGGGACTTTGCCATGTAGCAGTGTTGTAAGCTTGGTGTTTTCATCAAACACAACATTCAGCTCTTTCTGGAGATCACTCTGCATCTTTGTGTAACGCGACTTCTCGGTCTCAAGTTGAAACCGGAGGCTGTTTACCTCAGTCTCCATCTTCTCACTAAAGAGTATAACGAGATATCCAGTACAAAATGAAAAAAACAAAAGCGATAATAAACAAGCGACTGCCTTTACAATTTCAGTCAACATACTGGCAGTGCAGAAGGAAGAGGAACAAGACTAAGATGCATCCAAGACATCCAAATAAAGAGAGAAGAACAAATCACTCCTGTTATCTTTGGTCCACTACTACTACTTCTCTTTGGGCTTTTCCCATTAGGGGTCGCCACAGCGAATCATCCTTTTCCACCTCACTCTATCCTGGGCATCTTCCTCTCTGACACCAGCTAACCTCGTGTCCTCTGTTAGCACATCCATATATCTCCTCTTTGGTCGTCCTCTTGCCCTCCTGCCTGGCAGCTCGATCTCCAACATCCTTCTACCAATATATTCACTATCCCTCCTCTGCACATGTCCAAACCATCTCAATCTGGCCTCTCTGACTTTGTTACTTAAAGAGGCAACGTGCGCTGTCCCTCTGATGAACTCGTTCCTTATTCTATCCAACCTTGTCACTCCTAAGGAGAACCTCAACATCTTCATCTCTGCCTCTTGTCTCTTTCTCACTGCTACTGTCTCTAACCCATAGAGCAGAGCTGGTCTCACCACTGTCCCGTACACCTTTCCTTTGAGTCTTGCTGACACTCTTCTGTCACACAAAACTCCTGACACTTTCCTCCACCCATTCCAACCCGCCTGCACTCGCCTCTTCACCTCTTTTCCACACTCCCCATCACACTGAACTGTTTACCCCAAGTACTTAAACTCCTGCACCTTCTTCACCTCAGCCCCCTGTAACCTCACGCTTCTACCTTGCTCCCTCTCATTTAGACACATGTATTCTGTCTTGCTACGACTGACTTTCATGCCTCTTCTTTCCAGAGCAAACCTCCACCTCTCCAGCTGTTCCTCCACCTGCTCTCTACTCTCACTGCAAATCACAATGTCATCTGCAAACATCATTGTCCAGGGAGATTTCTGTCTGACCTCATCTGCCAACCTGTCCATCAGCACAGCAAACAAGAAGGGACTCAAAGCCGATCCTTGGTGTAGTCCCACCTCCACCTTGAACTCCTCTGTCTGACCTACGGCACATCTCAGCACCGTCATGCTCCTCTCGTACATGTCCTGGACTACTCTGACGTACTTCTCTGCCACTCCCGACAACCTCATACAGTCCCACAGCTCCTCCCTCGGCACCTTGTCATACGCCTTCTCTAAATCCACAAAGACACAATGCAGCTCCTTCTGACCATCTCTGTACTTTTCCATCAACAGCCTCAAAGCGAAAATGGCATCAGTGGTGCTCTTACGGGACATGAAACCATACTGCTGCTCACAAATCTCCACCTCCTTCCTAAGCCTGGCTTCCACTACTCTTTCCCACAGCTTCATTTTGTGGCTCATCAGCTTTATCCCTCTGTATACAGTATCTGTATGGACCTGTATATCTTTGGTCCACAAAACCTGAAATTAAACAATTTCCAACTTCTTAACCAAGATTTTCAGGTTGCGTAGTTTTAATACCACTTACATTAAACTCCTTCAGAGCCATGTTTACACTGCGGAGGACAGCCCATTCCTTCTCTGCGTCTCTGCTGACTCCCTCTGCAGCATCCAGAGAGCGACGAAGCTTTGCCACCTCCTGCACCAAGTCCTTACTGCTCTGCAAAGAGGAAAAAGTGAGAGTATAAGCCTGATTAACAAGACCGTTAAGAAGTCTTGTAGCCGGTTTCAGCAGGGACTAATACCAACCAATTTAAACACGCAGCATTTTACATTTCAACCTGTTTACAGTCAGTTTGTGTTTATAAATATTTCACAACCTGCTATGGCAATAATCAACTTTGGACATGGACAACTGCCTTACCAACTGAGCTACAGCCGCCCCCTACAACTACTGTGTTGTAAGATTAGTTGTAGTCACAACAGACGTGTTCCATCAAGTACTACCTTCTCTGGAGCCAGAGTTTCACACAGCTGGATGGCCTCTGCAAATGCTCTTCCCATCTGAGGAGGAAAAAGACATTGTCTAGATTACAAAATAAAAGGCCCCCATTTTCACCTTAGAAGCCAGAGAGGAGATATGGTTAAACACAGCACACCTGTTCTTCCAGCTGTCTCTCCAGGTCTGCTATTCGGATCTCAAGCATCTCCACGGCCTCCGTCTTCAGCTGAGCCTCTGTTTGTAGCTGCAGCTCCAGCTCTGCAACTCTGCCACCTAATAATTCAGCTTTTGCCACAGCCTCCTCTTTTGTTGACTCTCCATTTCCAGCTGCAGCTCCAAGTTGGAAATCTTTCCTGAAAGCTCACACATCCGCTCTGGAGACACAAAGTCTTTGAGACTGGAAAATAAAAATTAACAGGTTCATGACATGTGAGCTACAAACTCTTAAACATTAGTACTTTCTCAACATTCAATAGCCTTCAGCTTGAGCCAGAATATGCAGGACAAATATATGGTGTAAACTCTATTCACTTTCCTTTTGTTCATTTCCATATGTGACAATGTGATTTGTACATGCAAGTAGATGATGGATGCATGTATTTGCTAACAATCAAATGAATAGTGGGTGAACACTGATGACAACTGCTGATTAGCATTTACCGGTCTTCAAAGCTTCGGACAGTCACAGCGCTCTGACTAATCTCCATTTCATCTGACGGCTCATCAGGAATCTCCCACTGAGTTTCAAAGCACTCATCATCTGTTAAATACACCATGTATTTAAGCAATAAACCAATTATCAGACGGAGCAACATCAAATGTGAAATGTGAATTATAATTGGCAGTTTGTGTATAGGTCCATATACTGCTATTGTACTCTCTCACCTTCACCCAGCTCTGTCAGACATGACTGGTGAGCTTTCCGCTTGCGAGTGAAAGATTCCGCAAAGCTGAGGTCCGATGAACCACCGCCACAGGCAGACGGTCGGATTTGCCCGTCCATCTTTCCTCCCCAGGTAACCCTGCGCTTAGGCATCTTAAAAGCAGAACAAAAGTCACAGTGACTTATCCAACACGGAGAACGCTGCGCTGTAACTACAGTTTTTGTGTGAATTACCTTTTTAAAAGGAACCTGGTTGGAGCTGGTAACAAGCAGTTTGGTCAGGTTTCGGATTCTGTCCTCTTGTTCTCTCTGGAGCTGATCTTTTTCCTGGAGCAGCTGGGAGAGAACCTTTTTCTGTGTCGCTGTGACTGAAGAAACCTGTAGGTCACCCACAGGTCAGTACTTACGGCGAGTACAGTTGCTGTAATGGAACTTGCAGAACATGACTTGGGGATGGGGCTCGGGGGGAATGACACTTGCCTCGAGAAGTCGTCGCTTCAGGTCTACAATTTTATTGCAATACCTCTTGAGAAGAGCACCGTCATCAGACACCTCAGTCACATGGGGATCATTCTTCATTTTCTTTGCAGTGCTGCCAAACTGATGAAAATATAAAAAGTTAAATATCATACACCTGGCTTAAACTCATGACTATTAACAACACTTACTGACCGTTTCAGATGATGGTACAAATCCATCCCACATTTTGCACTTATTTATTTTACATACATGCATGCATGGAAGGAGTGAGGAGCATCAATACATATGTATTGTGTATATGCATACACATTCTAAACATCAAAAGATCCGGGCAAAGATTAAGAGGTATGCAGGACAGAAGTCTTCATGTAACACTAACCTGCAAAGTGCTAAGGGTTTGGTCCAGAGTGACGGTGCAGATGACAACTGTTTTAGCATTCCCACCCAATGAGTTCTGCAGGATGTGGGTTAGCTTACTGTCTCTGTAGTTGGTGAAACCCCTGAGGAGAAAATACGAGAGCGCCATTCAATGAACCCCTCTACCTATAGTTCACATGATGTGTCAGCAGGGAATGTATTTGGGGAATATAAATAAATAAATAAATAAAAGTTGCATTTTGTAAGGGTCAAGTGGTCTTTGGCAATCATATATGCAACCCATAATCCCTGTGCTGTCAAATTCTGAGAGATATATCATCCCTGTGTCTTTATCAAATTTGGTATTTTTCACTGATTATTTGAGCTACTTAGAAGAAGTTCATAAACTAAAAAACAGCTGCAGCCTCTCCTTTCAAAACGTTTTGCTCATTAAAGTGAACTATTACTTTGATCACTAAATTACTAAACCTTATGAGAAACTTAAGACCATGGTGAGAAATCTTTATTCACACTGATAATGACTATATGATAATGGCACAGAGTACAAACGCATCAATGAAAAATTAGAAGTAGGTGGAAGTATGGAAAGCAAGGATTACTCACTTTAGGCTTTCATCAGTCACTTTCTCGATTACTTGTCCCAGTGTGAACAGGCTGCGATTAATATTACAACCTTCTTTGAAACGTGAACCTTAGATATAAAAAGAGATGTAGTAAAACTCAACATCTTCAATAAAGTTCAATAACTAAATGTTGGGCCACGTTGCATTATACAAGTCCACCTTACCTTCAGCTCCTGTCTGACTTGCTCGCTCAAATCCAGCCAGATCAACTAAATTCTAGATGACCAAAATAGTTACAAAGTTATCAAATAATTATTATACCTTAAATTATGACCCAGACAAGAGTAGATCATAGTTTTGTCAAACAATTCAATGATACAGAGCTAGCTTACCAAATGAGAGACAATAATGGCTCCATCTGCATTTTCACCAGATGCTGGGTCACTGCATTTTCTGCTCTCCAGGATCTAAGAAAAACTCAGGGATTAAAAAAACGCTCTGAACCCTTACATGTCAGTGTATGCTAGCATTGTTTACCATTCGGAAAATTGTGTGTGAGCGGCTGCTCCGCTGGTTCATTTTTGTCTTTCCATAATGACCGTTGTCTTAAAAATAAAAAAACACACCGACTGTTACGCTCACACTGCAGAACACAATGTGTAGACCAGGGGTGGCCAACTCCAGGCCTCGAGAGCCACAGCCCTGCTTGTTCTCCAACTACCCCTGCATGTCCCTCTGCTGATTACATGGATCAGGTGTGTTCAGTCAATCACAAGCTGGAAGATGAGCGAACACACCTGATCCATGTAATCAGCAGAGGGACATGCAGGGGTAGTTGGAAAACAAGCAGGGCTGTGGCTCTCGAGGCCTGGAGTTGGCCACCCCTGGTGTAGACATTGTCATGTTCAGTAATAAACCCAGATCTTACTTTGCCCTTTCCAAATCCAGGCTAGTGCTTGTGCAGAAGTTGTAACCATCTCTTCAGCAAGGCCGGCCACATAGATCTTTTTCTGCTCAATAAAGTAAAAATGAAAGCAAACAAAAATATATTTTTGAGGGTTTCTCAAAAGGATAATAGAAAAAAAATATTTCAGTGACTGATGCCAACCTTTGTGGACAATGAAGACCCCTCGCAAATAAAAAACAAATTGATAGTTTTATTTCCTCTCTTTTTGTATTAAGTTAAATACAAACGAATAACAACCTAACAAAATTAAAAATAGCGTTTGTAGAGCAGAAACATAAATTTCTGATCTCATGAATATTGTTTATATGATATAGATATATATAAATATATGTGTGTGTGTGTATTTATTTATTTATTTATTTATTTATTTTTTAACTGTAACAGAGCGTGACTTAGTTTAAACTGAATGTAGAAAGCAGACCAGAACCAGAACGAGGTCTGCTAAATCCACGCATTGATCTCATCAAGTGCCAATAAAATACCTCCAGTCAATGAAGCAGAAGCACATTAATACATTTACACATTTATATACACTGTGATTTTGGAGTGAAATAGTTGAAATTTCAGCTATGGAGGTGTCTGCAGACTTTTTTGTTTATCTGCTGGTGTGAATGCAGACATTAGCTAATTTTAATCAAAAGGTTTTATCAATAGTGTCCACCATATGTAAAAAATTGTTTCCTATTAGAATTTATAGCAATATAGTTCATGCCATGATTGTTCAAAGATGCTAACAAATGATTCTTAATCATGTTTGATTCCCACCTTTCAGAAACAAATGAGTTTGCTACTGTTATTGATCTAGTATCAAAGTCACTGTTTGATTTACACTTGACTTGTTACCAAACCATTTCTAAATGGCAGAGAGAGCTCCATTTTAGAATCAACTCATCCAAGGTATTTGCTTAGCCTTCCACTATGCGTGTTCTGTTTGTAGCCTTGTGTGAAAGGTCCACGTTAATAGTATTTATGCAAGCAGGTAGTCATGCAGCTATATAGTCAACATAACAAAGTGCTTAACATGGAGATGAATTATTGATACATGACATGGGACAGCCCCAACTTAATCTGAATCATCTTACATTAAAAAACTCAAACTTTGGTTTTTAACAGCAAGTCATTATATTGCAAAATAAAAATAAAAATGTCTAGTTACTGAGGCATAAAACACAGCCAGGTCATAGAATTACTTCAAAGAGTTGCCATGGACTATAAACACGAAGTATGGTATTTTTGTAGCAGGAAGATTTTTTAATTACTTACATCAATTGTTTCTCGGACTTCCAGGGGTTTTCGCTTCCAGCTGTCAACAAGCAGATCAGTGACTGTCTCATTGCAGATTTCCATGTAAGACACCGTGAGAAGAAACTCCTTCTTTGGACACTTTGGGCAAATAAAATGTCATTGATTAAAATAAACTGATTACACAGCAGACTGCATCATGTTTTAACAATTTGAATTTTTTTTTTACATTTTTAATCGTTTGAAAAACATCTTCCACAGCCAGTGGTATAACTCCAGGATTATGGTCACTCCCCATCATGGTAAATGTCTTTCCAGAAGAAGTCTGTCCATAAGCAAATATTGTTCCTGTGGATCAAATGCAGAACAGATTTATAAACAAATTATACACCACACAGATTTAAGTCACTGAGTGGGATAAAATAGAACCTGTCATGGAGTATAACATGGTATCATAAGGCAAAGCCTCTCTGTAGTCAGCATTTTATTCCATACCATTGTATCCCTCCACGGTGGAAACAACCAGAGGTTTTGCAATGTCCTGGTACAACTGATTGGTTGTTTCTTCAGCAGTGAACACTCGGTCTGTGACGATCAGACAAGGAAAAGTGCATGTATAGTACATGTCTATCACTTCTAATAACACTAGACATTTCTTAACTGTTTACATGCTGCAAAACATACCAAAACTGAAACTCTTAGAATTCCCATCATCAATCTGAATTGATTTCTTATCAGTTTTCCAAAACAGCTGAACTGGTTCTGCATTCACTGTTGCAGCACTTTCCTCCCTGTAACAAAAGACACACATTTAGGATAAATTTCTAAACATTAAAATACTTTCTTGACAGCATCTTGGGGTCCATGTTTAATACATTTTGTCGAAACCAAAGTCAGTGCTTCGGCAGATGTTTTTGTTTCATTTTAAGCAATGCAGAGAAATTAATCTGATCAGAAGACTGAATAAGGAATGTTTATTTCCTGGTTTGTCGGCAAGGGGTCCACCAGTTAATCTTGAAGTTTAAAGGGGTGATTCAGATTGTCTGGTGATGTTAGCGTGCTTGAGCCAGACGTGTAGTGGGCGTGGTTTTCAGGACCCCTCTGCATTGGTTAAAATGAAACAAAAACGTCTGCTGAAGCACTGACATTGGTTTCGACAAAATGTATTAAACATGGACTCTCTTTAGTCTTTCATCTCTCTCTTTCTCAATTAGTTTTAACTGTGTAGGTGTGTCCACAGTATTAAGCACCTAATATTGCTCATACTTTCAAACACAGTATTATTTTAATTACAAGGTTTGCACTACACTTACAAGGATCTACACATTTTCACAAATCAAGGGCATCCTGGGCTTCAAAATCGTGTCAAAAGATATTTTAACAGGAGCTAGGGGACCAGGGTTTGAACCACTGACTCCGTGGTTGGGAATCAGGCTCTACCAACTGAGCCACACTATAATCATTGAATGCATGCTTTTAAACACAGAGTTAGATCTAACAGGGTCCACTACTCCTGAAATAATTTTTCTGATAGCAAGGATTTATGAGTTTATTAATAATCAATTAATTAATAAATTACATTATTCCTGTGTGTTAGAGTGAGTGCTCCTGCTGGCACATGTCTTTGTATGCAAGTCACCTGTAAGTGACGAGTTTTTTTGCTGCACGCGTAAAGTGTGTTCACTTCGTGGTATTAATAAAAGACGGCAGCGTGTTCAAGCTTTCTCAGTTCTGCGTGTGATTTGTGCCTCCATGGAACTAGAAATGCTCTATGGTCATCTGAGCCTTTAATGTCGACCTCAACACTGTGCTGTATATTATTTAGCACACATAAGCACAGTGTCATCAGCGGTTCAAAGTCATAAAGAAAATAAGTTTAAAGAATATTTTAAGTTATTGGTGTCGATACTATTTAAAAGTAAAATGTAAGAATGTCAAAGCTTTTAAAGTGCAATATAAAACCCCACAACTGGCCCATTGTGACCAGTTCCATCAAAGTCAGGGCTTATCTACTAAATGTCACATAAGGTTTGATTTAATCAAATATCTGATGCTAAAAGAAGGTAGAATGAAGGACAGTTTGGTACATGAATGAAAGCTCATTTGTGCAGATGCACTTTTGTTTTGTCTTTCCTTCCTGTGGTTCAGCTGCACTTTTCACCAGATCTAACATTTACACGTGTGTTCAAAGTAATATCAGTGTGTAAAAAAAAAAAAAGAAGGTGAAGAAACACTAATATTATGCTGTTCAAAAAACAGCAGTGTCGTCATTTTTCATTACAAACTCAACATTTACTGTATAAACAGAAAAATGCTTGAATTTGCTCATGGGGTTAGGTTAAAGGCAGTTTCCCAGCTGATCAACAAATATGTCCCACTTTACCTGGATTCATGCTGTCATCAGTCTAAAGCTTTGCGTGTGTTTGGCTGTACTGACATCACCAAACGTCACCAAAAATAGAATAAGAAAAAGACCAGTTCGGGTTTGAAGACTAAGGTTTAATGCTCACTATTGCTGAAGTTACAGCGTCGCACACCAACACTAAACTAGTTTTCTACACAGATCGTGAAGGACACGTACAAATGACATTTGGAAAAAACAAACGTAGTGATTAGAGGACACATATTCACTTCTCTAACCGGGACATGACGCTCCGTGGATGCAGAGGGATCACAAGTTGTTCTGGGTCGATCACACGATCCCACAGCTTCGATCAGACTTCACGCTGCGTTTAGTCGCTGTGCCAACACCACAAGCGTAACTGTGTCCTTCATTTCAAACCCGGGAAATGTGATATATGAGACACATTAAACCCTCGTAGCGACAGCGAATGTTAATGTTTGCGGAGTTTTGAACAGGCCTCGCCACAGTCACCTGTCTGTCCACTGCTATCTCTACCACAGCCTCACGTACGGCAAGATCACCAGATGATCCAACACCAGTTAATCCGGAACACCGGCGCTTGACGGGAGAGAAGACAGCTCTACAGCCTCGTCTTTCCCGCCGTATCTCGGCTGGAACATACTTTGGTGTCAGCTAATGTAACCTTAACAAACGCTAACGTTAACGCTTGACACCGATTAGCTGGCTATACTTACTAGGTATTAACTTTAAACTTACCTAGCAATAAGCGGACGCACTCGGACACACACTTGTACATCCGACACGGTCATTGTCTTCTTCATACAAAGCAAAAAGCTGGTGAGCGCAGCAGACCTGCTAAGTAGCTTCGCTGACGTAATCGGTGTCACCTGTTGATCTCCCTGCTGCCTGCTCATTGGTTGGAGGAGAGTAGCTAAAGGAGTCAGGTGGTACTTTGGATAGGAGGCTGGAGGGAACGCTAGCCTTGTGCTGGACCAAGTGAGGCCAAGGTGCTCGGTAAGGAATTCAACTGTGAAGATGTTTTTGATTGTATTAATGTGTTTTTAATTGTTTTCCTTGATACCGCAGTGTGGCCACGCAGCACTTTAGGGGGGCACGTACTGAAGTTGTGAGTCTCTTGTGTATGAGGAAGACTGTAGCAGGTACAGGCTTTGTTTTATTATGGATACATGATTTTTTTAAGTAATAAGATTAAAATAAATATTTGATTGTTTTAGTGTAAAAATCTGATTGGTTTTAATTGTGTTGCAGTGGTTGCTGGAGCAGTTGCAGCACTGTTTCCTGCTGTCCTCGTGTTAGGTTTGTTTTGCGTTAAGTTGGTCCGTCCGGCCTTGCATGGCCTGTAGACAAAAAGATGTGGGAGCTTGTCTTGTAAGGGCGGACTATCTTTTTCCGTTTGTTTGTTTTGTGTTGTATGTCACTTGCCTGTCATAACCCGTCGCGGGAATCAACAGTCTCAATTCTCCCCGTGACTAACATCACTTTTGGTTGTGTTCACGAGTGGAGTGGAGTGCTGTGTCTAACAAAGTGTGCGGTGGTTTGTCTAATCCTTACGTGTGCGTATTTGTCATTTGACCGGAGGATTATTGAAGAGTGTATGATTGACCGCAAGCGATCGTGATAAGGATTTTAAATCATTTGTATTTGATGTAATAAAAATAAATCCTGTGAGTTTAAGTTTAAGCGTTAGTGATTTATTTAGCGTCTGGGATTGTGGTTCCGGACGCTACATTTGGCGTTGTTGGCAGAATTTATTAGGGAAGTGGCAATTTGTATTTATTTAGTAGTTTTTGTGAGAGGACAGCAGGAGCAGTGGTTGACAACTGTGCGGAGGAGAGGACCAGGCGGCACGGAACACTATGGAGGACTCTGAGAGGCAAGAGATGGTCCAACGGATACGTGAACTGAAAAAGAACTAAAGGGCTTAAGAGCAACATCCACAGATACGGAACGACCCTCGACTTGGACGCTGCAGCAAATGCATCAGAGGGGACTGTTACAAACACTCCGGTAATATTTGTGCAGTCATAAAGAAAGTTGCGAGTTTTTCCGGGAGGCTGGACCACCCGTACTCTTTAACATTGGATGAGTGGATCGATCAGATGAAGGCTTTTGTGCATGTTGGAGGTAGAACCGAAAAGGAACGAGCCCAAATAGTTTTTGATCATTTAGAGGGTGCAGCACGCACCGAGAGTTTTTGCCTGCTGAACAAAAAGAAAATGTTTAGGAAATCTTTTATACTCTTAAAGAAGTGTATGGTTATTTACATTCACACATTTCTTTACAACGCCGTTTTTTTTAATCGTAAACAACTTGAGGGGGAGTCTTTAATTGATTACTCACATGTCTTGATGGATCAAATTGTTAAAACTGATGAGCAGGCAGAAAGAAAATCACCAAAGGATCTACTACTCTTTCGGCTTTTCCCATTAGGGGTCGCCACAGCGAATCATCCTTTTCCACTTTACTCTATCCTGGGCATCTTCCTCTCTGACACCAGCTAACCTCATGTCCTCTTTTAGAACATCCATATATCTCCTCCTTGGTCGTCCTCTCGCCCTCTTGCCTGGCAGCTCCATCTCCAACATCCTTCTACCAATATATTCACTATCCCTCCTCTGCACATGTCCAAACCATCTCAGTCTGGCCTCTCTGACTTTGTTGCTAACACAGGCAACGTGCGCTGTCCCTCTGATGAACTCGTTCCTTATTCTATCCAACCTTGTCACTCCTAAGGAGAACCTCAACATCTTCATCTCTGCTGCTTCCATCTCTGCCTCTTGTCTCTTTCTCACTGCTACTGTCTCTAACCCATAGAGCAGAGCTGGTCTCACCACTGTCCTGTACACCTTTCCTTTGAGTCTTGCTGACACTCTTCTGTCACACAACACTCCTGACACTTTCCTCCACCCATTCCAACCTGCCTGCACTCGCCTCTTCACCTCTTTTCCACACTCCCCATCACACTGAACTGTTGACCCCAAGTACTTAAACTCCTGCACCTTCTTCACCTCAGCCCCTGTAACCTCACACTTCTACCTGGCTCCTCTCGTTTACACACATGTATTCTGTCTTACTACGACTGACTTTCATGCCTCTTCTTTCCAGAGCAAACCTCCACCTCTCCAGCTGTTCCTCCACCTGCTCTCTACTCTCACTGCAAATCACAATGTCATCTGCAAACATCATTGTCCAGGAGATTTCTGTCTGACCTCGTCTGTCAACCTGTCCATCAGCATAGCAAACAAGAAGGGACTCAAAGCCGATCCTTGGTGTAGTCCCACCTCCACCTTGAACTCCTCTGTCTGACCTATGGCACATCTCACCACCGTCATGCTCCTCTCATACATGTCCTGAACTACTCTGACGTACTTCTCTGCCACTCCTGACATCCTCATACAGTACCACAGCTCCTCCCTCGGCACCCTGTCATACGCCTTCTCTAAATCCACAAACACACAATGCAGCTCCTTCTGACCATCTCTGTACTTTTCCATCAACATTCTCAAAGCGAAAATGGCATCAGTGGTGCTTTTACAAGGCATGAAACCATACTGCTGCTCACAAATCTCCACCTCCTTCCTAAGCCTGGCTTCCACTACTCTTTCCCACAGCTTCATTGTGTGGCTCATCAGCTTTATCCTCTATAGTTGCTGCAGTTCTGCGTGTCACCCTTGTTCTTAAAGATCGGCACCAGAACGCTTCTCCTCCATTCCTCAGGCATCTTCTCACTCTCTAAAATCCTGTTAAACAGACCTGTCAGAAACTCCACTGCTGTCTCTCCTAGGCACTTCCACACCTCCACAGGTATGTCATCAGGACCAACAGCCTTTCC
The DNA here is from genome assembly GCA_033026295.1 of Channa striata. Taxonomy (NCBI): domain Eukaryota; kingdom Metazoa; phylum Chordata; class Actinopteri; order Anabantiformes; family Channidae; genus Channa; species Channa striata. The sequence continues at coordinate 13,756 of JAUPFM010000078.1, forward strand.
GCTCTTCATCCTTTTCAGAACCTTCCTCACCTCATCCTTTCTAATCTCTCCTATTTCCTGCTCCACAGCATCCACATCTTCCTCCCTTATTTCCCTGTCATTTTCCTCATTCATCAGCTCCTCAAAATACTCCTTCCATCTTCTCTGCACACTCTCCTGGCTTGTTAGCACCTTTCCATCTCTGTCTTTAATGACCCTTATCTGTTGCACATCTTTCCCATCCCTATCTCTCTGTCTGGCTACCCTGTACAAGTCCTTCTCTCCTTCCATCATGTCTAACCTGTCATACAGTTCATCGTAAGCTTTCTGTTTGGCCTTTGCCACCTCACTCTTCACTCTGTGCTGCACTTCCTTGTACTCCTGTTTACTTTTCTCAGTCCTTTCTACATCCCACTTCCTTTTAGCTAACCTCTTCCTCTAGATGCAGTCCTGTACTTCCTCATTCCACCACCAAGTGTCTTTATCATCTTTTCTCTTACCAGATGACACACCAAGCACCTTCCTACCTGTTTCCCTGGTTACCTCTGCTGTAGTTTCCCAGTCATCTGGAAGCTCTTCCTGGCCACCCAGAGCCTGTCTCAACTTCTGCCTGAATTCCTCACAAGTTTCTTCATTATTTAGCTTCCACCACACATCTTACACACCACCATGCGGTGCTGTCTGGCTACACTCTCTCCTACCACCACTTTACAGTCACTAACCTCTCTCAATTGACCTCGTCTACATAGAATGTAGTCCACCTGTGTACTCCTACCTCCAATCTTGTATGTAACTCTGTGTTCCTCTCTCTTCTGGAAGTAAGTGTTAACTACAGCCATTTCCATCCTACTGTAGCCTGCTGTGAATGCTGCTCGTTTACAGACAGTTTAAAGGTGAAGACAAACACCCGTCCAGAATGTCACGTTAATGACCAGTCAGAGCAAATATATTTCAATTTCTATTTAATTCATGTATAAAGTTGAACATTTAAAGACAAACCTTGGCTAATTAGAAACATGAATATCCTGAGGAACAGCACATTTTAATAAAACAATCAACAAACTCCAGTCACGAAATGTTTAACAATAAGTACAGACGAGCAAATTTGTGTATCATTAATGGATCAAGTGTCCTTCTCTTTACTAAAGGAGTCAAAGTGTTTGTCTGCATCCCTGAGGTCAGTCCGATCCTGACAAGGCGGAGGTGGCAGCAGGAAGACTCCGTTCGGGCTGCTCGTGCCCTTCCATGCTGGGTTAGATGCGTAGGGCTGTGAACTGTGATCTAGAAGCCGCTTCTTGGCTGCCCTGCTCTTGTTACACAGGAGGTAGATGACCTCGATGATGTTCTGGATGACGGAGATGCCCGAAACTACGAGCATGAACATGATGAAGATTGTTTTCTCAGTGGGACGTGAAATGTAACACTGGGAGCCTGTGAACCCGGCGCAGGGTTCTTTTATCTCACAGTGGTAGTAGAGGGGGATGAAGATGAAGCCAAAGATGTAGAACTGGCCCACGATGAATTCCACCTCCAGGAAGGTCTTGGTGATCAGCTGGATCATGTATGTGCAAAAGAGGATACCTCGGATCTTCACCTTCCCTCTCTCATCTGTATACTTGGGTTTCCGTCCTGGCTGTCCCGCAACTGCTTCTCTTTGTGGATGATGTGGACAGCATGGCCCAAGTAGACCAAGGTGGGCGTTGACACAAAGGTGATCTGCAGGACCCAGTAATGAACGTAGGACAATGGGAACTTCTGGTTGTAGCAGGCGTGTTGACATCCTGGCTCCAGGCTGTCACAATAGAACTCTGACACTTCGTCTCCCCAGACTTTGTCTGCAGCAGCACCGAGGACAAACATCCTGAACAGGAAGAGGACGATCATTCAAATCTTCCCCACCACAGTGGAGTGAGACTGGACGTTGTCTAACAGTGCGGACAGGTAAGACCAGTCGCCCATGGCTAGAAATTAATGTCTACAGAGGGGGAGAAACACACAGACGTTAAACTTACAACATCCAAACTTGGTTACTAAGAACAGACAGTTTGAAAACACAGAGTGAAATAAAGAGAATTTCTGTCAAGATACTCTTAGAGCACTTTTATCACAAAGTATAAAGAATTAAAAAAGCACAAAGAAGGAAAAACAACTGAGTTGTTTCTTTCTAACTGAACTATGCACCACTGTCCTTGTCTTTTAGACACAATCAAATATTATTTCTGTGTAAAATTAAATTAAACTTGGTCTGTGTGACAGTCAGAAAACACTGCAACAGCTTCACTCATCCTTTGAAAGCCCTTATCTGCCTTTGTGGAGCAAGTAAAGGTGCAGCTACTTGTCATTATACATAAAAAATATTAATACAAGTTATTATATTATATATTAAAATAAATGTACTTACACTAACACATAAACATGTATTAGTATATTTTGCGGTAAGTATTAGCATCTCCAAAGTTAAGCATAACAAATAAATGTAGTAGAAGAAGAAGAAGGTCTGTGCACAGCTGGAGTCAGCTCAGCACTGACAAGTGAAGATGTGAATTAGTCAAGGTGGCTTTCTGACTGAAAGTGAAGCGAAGGGGATTCTCAGCTACATCTGCCGTGTTCTTCTGTCACAGCTTAAGTTTTTTTGTTGATTTTTAATATCCACCTTAACCACTACACTCAAAAACTATTCATAAGTTTGTAACAACTGCTTCAGTCCATATTGTACTCTTTTAATTAACAGACCTCCTATTTTAACATTTCTCCAGTGGAGGAAGAAAATACAAAGAAACACTTTGTTTGAAACACATTTGTTTTAACTTTTAGCAGTCTTATTTAAGCTCACAGTCGAGACATCTATGATGAATTGTTCCAAAAATAACAGCTTTCCACATACATGAAGAAAACAAATCTTGCAGAACTCCAGAAAGCACAGTCTTGTTTAAGCTCACCTACTCCTGAAGCTTATTTTTGTTAAAAATAGTTCAGTTAAAAATTTTCTGCAGGAATCAAAACATGCATTTATGTTGTGGTGGGCAGCATACGTCCAAACAGCAAATTGGTCCAAATAAAAGAGCACAAGTCATTTCGATGTTCCCCAAGCCTCTGACATGTTTCAGAACTTCAATTACGACACCAAAGTCCTGTGGGTAATCGTCAGGCACCATCCTTCAGTACCATGTATACCCCCCATCACAGCTTGGTCCATGGGACTGTGTGTTAGGATCTGAACCCTGTAGGAATGAATACAAAAGGAGTCATGTGAACTACAAATATAATATTAGGCGCAGCAAGATGCTGAAAGCAAGACGCAGACAGCAAGGGCAGAATTTAATGCAACAGTTAATAAGAGCACCTTGTGGAAAGCAAACAGTCAAAGATAGTAATGAAATAAAGACAAACATATAAAATCAAAATTAAATTAACACTTAATAATTAAGTATTCACTGGATAAATACTGAAGAAAACATCCAGAAACCTGTGACACTCATTCCATATCCACCTCCTTGTCTAACCATAACATAATGACCACCTGTGCAATGTAAGGCAGCAGCTCTGCATGAATTCTACTTTTACTAGGTTATACTTTCTCAGTTTTTAGGTTGAAATTATCAGACAGGTGATAATTCTACTATGTTTTCACTACTGAGGTCAAAGTGGGTAGTGTAGTTGTACTGGAGTGCATTGTAAGCATTGTAAGTATTCTAATGTTTTGGCCACATTATTCACTTTACATAGGGTGGTCAATTCTGACTACGCACTCCAGAACAACTCCACAAAAACAAAAAAATCTGAACTTCACAAATGTGAAAAGACTTAGCAAAACTTCAGGGTATGTGAAACGCAAACTATTTTCTCAGTAACTTACCATATATTCCTTCTCAGTGACAGCTTGTTCTTATGGTTTAGATTCAGGTAGGCTTAAGGATGTAAGCTGTTGTATAGTGTCATCCTGTAGAAACAAAAGGTTAAATATAAGACAAGGCTTAAACAAAAAAAAATACACAACACAAAACTCAGAAATGACAATCTCTGAAATCACAATTTTTTTTAACCTTACTGTACACGTATGAATAGGAGGTCCAATAATGAGAAGGTAGTGCTTTGAAGATTGATGCTTTATGATGAGGTTGATGTTTGACAAAAGGTTTCCTGTATATCTAACAGTGTTTACTGAGTTGGTAATTCAAGACATGATATAGATTAGTTGATCTCTATCCTGGTTATCAAGGACCCCTGCCCCTCCCCCTCCCCTATGGATTAACCAAAATGGACAGAGGCTACAACAAGCTAGTTCTTGAGATGCAAAATGTCATGCCAGTCATCCTCTGGAGCAATGAGACTAATGAGGTGACAACGATTACTTTTATCTCCACATTTATACTTGAATTTGGACAAATTGTTAAGGTTGTCTAAAGTGAAGTATTTTTAGACTGGCATAATTCCCTCAAGTCGCTTTCTGTGCAGCCCATGTCTTTAAAAAGGCACATAAACAATTTAAATATAGACAAAGATACTGATGGCCACTTTTGTTATATTGACAGATTTACAATGTTTTAATAATTTATACCTACAGCTTTCCTCTGTAACAATGCCTGCATTTCCACGTACACATCACTGAAAGGGAAACATCAGTTATGTTAGTGTTTTATGAAAAAATACCATGTATAATGTGCACACAAACAGAGCAGAGTTTTTGCAGCTCTAAAAGAAAAAAATATACATTCACTTCATTTCCACCAGGCATAAAACATTGTATACTGTACCTACCATAACGTTCAGTTACATTTATTAGGACATTACAGGGCATTTGATTGTATGACATTTCATTTTTCAAATTGTGTGGTATTCAGAAAATCCGTAAAGTGAGATGTTTGGATGTAAGTGGCCTCATGTACAGACATGAAGAGCCTCAGTGCTACCGGAATGCAATTAAGGTTAGCTTCACTGAAAAGTAACGCTAAAGATTTACTCAACAGTACTTTGGTACTTTCAGCACCAAACTTTGTCAGTGGACCCGAATTATACCGTTAAATAGGGTCAAAGGTCGAGCTTACTTTACGTCTATGTGTATCAGAAATAACTTTAACACAGACATTAAAAAACAGCTGGTTCGGATTATGTAAGGAGCTCGGTTAACGAAAAACGGTGTTTCAAGCTAACGTTCAACTTTGACAAAACAAATCTGCTAGAAAAATCTCAAGAAGCGTCCAATAACTATTTTTACTAATCACCAGTCCCACAATAATAATTACAAACAGGTATATTTTGTAATTACCACTAAGTTCAAGGATGTCTAGCGATGAAATACAGGATTGAAATGCACAACTTCCTCGTCAATTTTAAATTCCCGCTTTTTCGACCTTCGGATTTCCGGGGTTGATGATCATGCGCAGTAGAGACTCGTTGCCTCGAGACGCTTCATTCTCATTGGATGAACAGGTGCTGATCTAACTCACCTGGATTTTCTTTCACTCGTTTCCAACAAACAGGAATAAATCGTTTAACATAACAAAACTTGTTATATTCTTATACGTCAAACATACTTGTGTTTTGCAAATCCAACACTCCACTTTTGGACTTTTTTGAGTGTGAGCATTTCTGAAGGAATAAACAAAGGATTATTACAGGACCTCAGTACAGTAGATTTTACAGAATAAGCCATAGAAAGAGTTTCCTTGAGCTGGACAGCAACATATGAACCAGAGAGGTTCAGGAAACAAGTGATGACCAGGATCCCAAATAAACTGGAGAAAAACGGCAGCACTTCTAGTATCGGCCAAAACGGCCGAATAATAGACAGTGTAACTGAAGAAGGAATAAAATACAAGTGTGTCGTGAATATATGTCTGTATCTACACACTTGGTGGTGACATTATTGCTTTGAGCTCACTGACTTAGTGCTGACATAGTGGGAGTCCAGTCTTTTACCCTCATTTGTTTGACCTTTATTTAATCAAGTTTGTCCAACTGAGGCATCAGGGGCCAAAAACCTGAATGTTTTCTTGTCCAGTTCAGGTCAACAAATAGCAGAGCATTATTAAAAGACAAGACACACAGGAAGGAATGATACCCACAATTGTTGGCAACGCTTCTTCCTGATCCAGCCCAGTACAATAAGCAGGAAACAGCGACTTCATGTTCTCATGGAACTGATGCACATGTGCTAATAACAGGAGACGATTGATTTGTATCATCTCTAAAAATTTTATTAAATTTAATTGAGAGACAAAATGGTTAATAAACCAGCATTTAGTAAACCAGCATTTCCTGCTGTTTTTAGACTGGATTCAAATCAACACCTGATAATGTTTCTTATCACAATGCAACTAAAAACTCACGGCACATGTTGAGATTCTTTTAGACATTATTTCTATGAAATTGTGAATAATGTAATTTAGAAAGATTTATTTCATAAAAGTTAAAAAACCTGTTTCAGTGAGAATAAGTGATCTTAGTAACACACACACTGACAGTTTGTCATGTCAAATACTTTAATAAAAACTAATAAATAAATGTTTCCATTAAACGTGTTTATTTCATCTGACTCATCTTGATTCATTCAGCTCTAAAGATCATCTTTAACAAAATCACACATTTGGACACGTGGTTTATACAGAGCAGGACTGATTTTTATCCAGTCAGTTTGGGGGTTCAGTGTCTTGTCCAGGTACATTTGCACAGTCGGGCTGAGAATCAGCAAAGTTACGATCCACATGTGGACAGTCACCAACTGAGCCTCTGCTGTCCCCTCACCACAGATCTCAGTCAATCAGGGTTTTGTCTTCCACTTATTATATGATAGATAAACATGTGTATTATTTTATTCTCCAACAGATGACACATTCATGTGTCCTCAAACAGTTTTAGCAGAAGTGTGGACAGTGATGACAGCTTTTGAGCATCTAAGATCCCAAGTGTGAAAAACATGTTTTTCACCACGACCCTAAAACAGGAAATGCCCGCATCTGGATGTCGGATTCAATTGTTTTTCAAAGTTAAAGACCACAGAAAGAAAAGAGAACAGAGAGAAAAACGACGGAAAATACAAGGGAAACATACAACATCTGCACAAATATGTTGCTAAAATTAGGAGCATCCTGTCTCAAAGTGATGCTGAACAACTGGTCCATGCATTTGTTCCTTCTAGATTGGACTAATGTCATTCTCTACTTTCAGGATGCCCCAGTAACTCCCTTCAATGAATCCAAAATGCTGCAGCAGGATTTCTGACTGGGATTAGCAATGACGTATTGTTTGACAATCATTTGTCATTGACTGGATATGTCTATGGGAGGATGAGATAGAGGCTGCTAAACTGAAAGCACCGAGTTGCTCTAGATACCGACTGAGAACGATGACAAATCTACCTACAAAATGTACAAGGCTGTTATCCCTGAAATTATGAAATTGATATTCTATCAAAAACAACATTTTGTTTGTGGAGCAGAGAACACTATGAAATCAACCCAGAGCCAAAGTCAGAACCAATGTCTTTGCCAACATGAATCCACAGATTAACTGTGATGTCTGCTATGATTATTCCGTCATATTAAACATCTGCTCGGCTACATAAGCTACGTCTCTGTGGCTCTGAACAGTTTCATAAGAAGTCATCATATATCAGTTGTATTTTCATTAACATGAAGTTGGATCAGATCACAGTAAACCTCATTAGGTTCCTGAAGGCTGCATTATGTCCATTTTCTAAATGACTCTCTGTAAAATTATTAGTAAAACAGATTAGGAAAATGGCAAAGAAGCAACTAGTTTCCTAACGAACTGTTTATGATTGTGCTACGTTAGTATCAAATCATTTCTAATTGAATGACATAACAGACACGACATGTCGCTCATTGTGTCCATCTAGTGCCTAAAAAGAACCACTGCTCCAGCTTTTACTTTGAAAGTCAGAGACTCAGGCAGATTCTTCTGAACATCTGAAGACACAAAACTGTGGTGCTGACAGTCAAAGGTTTGTCTCCTGTTACTTCCTTCGTGTCCCTGCTGTGTGGTGAACAGTTAATGGTCTCTGGGTGTTTTTTTTGTCTTTGCTTTGTGTCCGGCTGTCTTCTGTCAAATGTCTGGGAGGTCAGGCAGCCTTCTGAGCGACGGCTCGGTTAGTGGAGTAGTTTGCCAGCAGGGCTCAGACACTTTTTAGTGTGCGCTTGTGTTTCGGCTGTGTCACGGAAATATAATCAACAACTACTGGTTCCAAAGACAGACACCTCGAGTGTAATCAGTAAAGAAACTCACATCCAGGACTTTTAAGGGTTTTTATCTTCAAGAGAGAAAGTCACAGACAGTTTCATGCCCTGTCCAGTGCTGTTCCAAAGACTGATACATCACAAACAGGTTTTATACCCGTCTGCTGGTGGATCATTCCCCACTATCAAGCAGTTGTTCCCATCACACACACATGAACATGGCGACTCTGGGTCATAACAGTTTGGCCAACAGTTTATGATCCACACAAATACTGAAGACAAAATATGTATGTAAGACAAAGTTAGTTATGCTTTGAAGCATTCTTCGTGGCTACACTTTGCTGTTACAAAAAGACAAAACATAAGCATTAAAATGTAATCATACCCAATTTTTCCATCACAATTCCTTCCTTTTTATTACATTTTATTCACAAGACATACAACACTGGTCATCAGATGTTGTATGTCATCAAATGTAAATTAGCAGCTACCATGAGCAATCTTAAACAGAGCGGTCTTCACTAGACTCTGTTGTTAACATGAATCTATTGCTTATTATTTACACAAATTTTAGGAGGTGAAAATTATGGAAGAGAAAGTGTCAGCGTATTACTATTAGTACTAGATAATACTAATAGGGGCTAATGTCAGTTAGCGACGGGTAATGTTGCAACAGTACTTACTTGTGTCATCATTTGTAAGTTAATGAATATTGTTCTGAGAATATTTATTAAGAATTTTAATCCATAAAAAGTAAAGTACTATCTATATTTTCCTCTCAAATGTAGTGAAGTAAATGTAAAAATCTTCTTTTCTGCTCGGTCTGTGTGGAGACACTAATTTGATAAATTTCCACTTTATCTCATACTCTAAAACATCCTTCAAGCTCTGGATAAAAAGCTTCATAAAAGCAGCATAATGTCCTTCACCTGCTAATGTATTTGAAACAAAGCAGAAGACAACGTCTGGCAATGCAGCAACATGCATTTTAAAAGTAATGGATGTCAGAAATTCACTTTTTCATTTTTGAGATGCCTGAGATTGGTCCGTACTATCATTCTACTCTCATGTTCATTAAAACAACTGAAGAACCTCAGTCCAACGGAGACCTGTTTGTCCGAGATACTTGGCCAATTTCATTTTGACTACATGTCAGTCTCAACTCATTTAAAATGAATGATCACATGGTCAAATGGTTTATCAGATACAGTATATACTCCCTGTGGCATCAGTAATGTCACACAGATAAGCAAGACAAGATTGATAATATTTCTCTCCGTGTTTAAGATTCAATTAAAACAATTATAAAAGGAATTCTAAAACATAGCTTTAGAAGCTTTAGAATTTGAATCGTTTTTGTCTTCAGTTAACTAACCAACATTATCTCTGGATGCCACGACTGATTCCTCTGCAACTATCACAGCCTGTAGACAGCAGGGTCATTCTTAGCTAAAAAGTCATTATCTGTCATCATGGTCCTGTAACAAAATACATGTCATACAGTCATTTCTCAGGTGAACAAACTAAATATTTTCATATATATATGGGTTTGGATTGGGTCACACTAATGTGAAATCTGCTTATGATGCTCAAGTTATTTTAGCATAACCTAAGAGTTATCTTGTTTGGCTGTCATACATTTTAGTGAGAGAGTTATTTGATCACATGACCTAAAGAAGTGACTTTAGGTCGGGCAAATTGTAATGTAAACGGACTTCATGTCCATTTTCTACAAAATATTGGGGTAGGTGCACCTTTTCTAACTTGCAGGCTTCTTCAGACAGGCTGCAGATGATAAAATCATCTTTTCCAGGGCGCATGCAAACCACTGTCCACTTGCTCCCCGACGACCACTCAGCCGATCCCAAGGCTGTCACCAAAAATTGACAACTACTGCTTCCAGATACCTCGGGTGTAATCGATAAAGAAGCTTGCATCCAGGATGTCTTTTAAGGGTTTAATTATCTTGCAAGAGAGAAGGTCACAGACAGAGTTTTGTGCCCTGTCCAGTGCTGTTCTAAAAACTCATCACAAACATGTTTTGTTCCCCTCTGCTGCTGGGCAGAACATTCCCACCATCAGGCTTCCAACACTCCCACGTGAAGGTGGTGGGTCTCCAGGTGGCTACAGTTTACTGTTAGATAGCAGATAAACTTGAAACGGTTATTCAGACACTTGAGATAAAGGACCCTATGTTTCAACATTCTTCCTAAGAACGCTGAATATCATTTGACCTTAAAGCTAAGCAAAACATAACCATTAAAATTTAATCACTCTTTGGATTTCTCCATCAGCAGCAGCAGCAGCGTTATTATTTAAAAATGAATCTGACGAAGACACTGGCACCAAGTCCTGCTGCAGCTGAGCTCTCAGCCACAAAGAAGCTAATCACAGAGCAGAGATCGCATGATTTCACCAGTAACCAGATGGATATGGCAGGAGCAGAGCAAATCTGAAGAGAAACCATCACACCCTGCTGGAGACAGTTTTTATATTCAACTGAAAATGTCAATCATGTCTAATTTGATCAATGGATACAGGCTGAAAAAACAAGCACATTAAACCAACATACAGACACAATGGAACTAACATGATGACACCAAATAATTACAGAGAAGGACAGAAAAATACACTGAGAAATACAGAAACATCACAATGTTATAAAAGATGTTTAATGGGAACTTCACCTGGACACAGAACATAAATGACTCATTCAAAAACTCAACTGTCACTCCTGTGTGTGTCTGTCGTATTTCTGAGCTTCGTGTTGCCGTTAAACAGTCCAACAGTGTGAGAGGAAATCCTGTGCTACCTTAATGCTTTTGTTTTATCTGCAAAGCTGTGTCTTTGGCTTGGACAATGAAGGTACAGTAACTTTACAAACAATGCTACACTGGAGTGAAACTGTAGTAGGTCTCAACTGAAACATCATCTGTCGCAAAAATTAAGCATGTTCAAGAAAATCTTTGTGAGAAGGACTGACAGAGACTGGATCTAAAGACCACAATCTTCACACAGCACAAACTGCTACAGTTGCTGACTGTCAGCTTTGATTGGCTTAGCTGACAGGAGAAAATAACTGCCTGTACATTTCAGAGTATGCCATGTCTTCATCTGGATTTCCATTTGAAAAAGATATATTAAACATGTAAATTTGATGCAGTACAGTAAAACTAACTGTAATCTGAGTTTCTTTTATTTCATTCAAGAAACATTACAGTACACATACTGTTCTGTTCTGAGTGTGTGAATCAGTCTAAATGTTCATATCCTGCATGTCAAAAATGCAGAAAGACCTGCACTCAGGAACGAATCAACAAATCGCTTTTACAGTATTTCAACATGTCAAAAGGTGCAGGTGCAGAGAGCAGGAGTTTTGTTGTCTCTAGTAAAAATCGCTGTGGGATGTTGGGACATTGGATTTTAATGTCTCGTTAGTGTGAGAGGCTTTTGCAAACACAATGTGTCCTTTTGTGCAGTGAGCTTCTGTTTGGGTCTGAAAATGTGACTTTAGAGTAGAAACGAGTGTCTAAGCAAGTGGGAAAAACTGAGATGGTCTGATGCAGCTTGTTTGGTTTCAGGTTCTGAGTCCATACAGTCAATTTTATCATTGCTATTATTTCCTATTGGTACTCTGGTCTGTACAGAGTCCTGTGCAGCTGTATGTGGTAACATTTTATGAATTAACCTAATTGTTAGTAGCCTTCATCAGATGGGCGGTTATGGCAAGGGCTCTGTAGTGGTTCGACTCCTTGGGATTTGCTATGGGCTAGAGTAACGTAACTTATTCAACAAAACAGCCGTGGTCAAGTTCACTGTGCATTTGTGTTTGTAAAGCCGGAGTTGGAGTCGCCCCCCTAAAGCCTGTAACCATCGTTCGCCTGGAGCTCACCACAGCAACCTTAGTGGTATGTGTGGACAGAATGTTGAGGAAGGAGTTGCAAGTAACATTAGACTGTCTTCTGTCTCCTCTGCAGAGAGAACTCAGGACAGAAGAAGCTCCAATGATCCTCTAATAACTAATCAATCACTTTGATCAGTCCATTGATCATTGATCTGACCTGGTTTTGGGTCATAGTGAAAGAGCAGATGGACACTTTTTTATTTTTGTTTTATGATTCTGACTCTTCCTGACTCTCTGCTGTCATAGAGATGTGAAAAATGGTTGTGATGAATGTAGGAGTCATGTTGGGCCTGGGACGAGCCCTATCAAATGAAAGGCCAAAAACTGAATTAGTTATATATCAGACCTGTGGCTCTTTAATATCTGCATTACCAACAACGTAAGAGGTGATCAAACCTGCAGTTTAACGTTGACCCAAGGTCAAACAACACGCAGTGAACTTGAGCCAATCACATTATCTGCAACTGCATCAGGCTGCAGAGGATGAACAATTCAAGCACAGAAAGGAGTCGGGGAGTCAACTGTAAAATACAACTTAAACATGCGAGTGGAACAGCTGCCTCAAAGTTTTACGTCGAGTCAAAAAAGGAAACAGTCAAAATGATCTTGATTCAATATTCCTTGTGTAAAAGTTTGATTTTGAAATTAAAATGTAGGGCAGCAGTAAAAATATGATGTGAGCTCGGCAAAACCATTCAACTGTTAGGCTGGTTTATAAAAGAAAATCCTTAAGCCCGTAAATAAATGAGGATAGTAAAAACCACAGGCACAGCATTAAATGAATTCAGTTCTCAGCAAACATCACCTTTAATGTAAATCGATGTTGAACGTGTGACAAAAGCTGAAAACCTACAGAGAAATCTTGGATTATAGAAAAACGTGTAAAGAACCGTGTGAAAGGATCAATAACTACCAACCAACAGGAGGCACAGACACATGATGGGAGCGTCCAGCCTGCCTGACCAAAGAAGAACAGGTGACTGTAGGTGGAGCAGGGTGGAGTGTCAGACCTGCAGCTCCAGTGTCTGTGGATTAGAAGAAGGAACATGAGGAGAATGTTTGATGCTTCTGCCTCGAGCCTTTGTCCTAGTTGCCTGGTGTTTACACTAGTTTGGCTGATGTCTGTCAAATGTTTGGGACGTCAGGCAGCTTCCTGAGCGACGGCTCGGTTAGTGAAGTAGTTTCCCAGCAGGGCTCAGTGGTTTGTTTGATGGGACAGACACTTTTTAGTGTGTGCTTGTGTTTCGGCTGTGAGGACAGTTCAAGGGGGGCGGTGAAAAAACCACTGTGGAGCCTTCGGTGTGTGTCGTGGGCCTAAGTCACCGGCACAGCAGTTCTTCACATACTGTCATCACCTGCATCACAGCTCGTTTTAGTCTTTGGACCATGTGTCGTCTCTTTGACAACAACTCGATTTCATTTGTATATGCAGGAAACAACGCAGCGTGTGAAATCAGTCAAACATGTTCTACTTCTATTCATCCATCACTATTAGTTTTTGTTGACCGATGACCTCACACTAAATTTACACAGTTGGGTGCAAACGCTTTGATCCTGTTATTTTAAAATCAATCAACAAAATATGAAATGCTGTAAATAAATAAATCAGAAATCAACTTTCAACATATCAACAAGGGTAAAAACTTTAGCAATAACTAAAAAAACAGCAATTGTTTTGATGAAGAGTTTATGGGGCCTATCGAATGAGATTTGAGACACAAACATTTTAACACACGAGCTAAAACCAATTTCAGCACTTTGGACTCTGATCTGCTTCCAATGTCTCTGTCACCAGTCAGTGGCTGTGAAGAGCTCGTCCACCTGCTGGGAGCTGCTGGTTGAAGTCACATCTAATATTCACATCTTTGTGTCCCACTAAAACCTGGTGCAGACATTGTAGACGGGTTAACGGAGACATTTTTCATAATTATGGTTTATATAGAGCCATAGTTCAGTTGAGACTAGTATTCCCTCAACGCTATGTAGCAATGACTTCATGACCTTCTTCACAAACAAAATCATAGCTATTAGAAATAAAATTCACCAGACCCTCCCCACAAATACAACAGAATTAGAATCATCAGTAAGTCCTCAGTCCCTTTTAGACTGCTTTGTGCCCATAGACCTTGCTGAGTTAACTTCAACTATTATGGCATCTAAACCAACAACATGTCCGCTAGACCCTATTCCAGTTAGACTGCTCAAAGATGCTCTACCCTTATTAGACACGTTTGTATTAGATATAATTAATCTATCTTTACAAACAGGATATGTACCAAAGGCCTATAAGGTAGCTGTAATCAAACCTCTACTTAAAAAACCTAGTCTGGATCCAGATGTCTTTTACAGACCAATATCCAATCTCCCCTTTATTTCTAAAATACTTGAAAAAGTAGTTGTAAAACAATTATGTGACCACCTGCGCAGAAACGACTTGTTTGAAGAATTTCAGTCAGGATTTAGAGTTCATCATAGCACAGAAACCGCAGTGATTAAAGTCACCAGCCATCTTCTTCTGGCCTCAGATAACGGACTTGTCTCTATAATAGTTCTGCTAGATCTTAGTGCTGCATTTGACACCATTGATGACAGAATATTATTACAGAGACTAGAACATGTAATTGCAATTAAAGGAACAGCACTGAATTGGTTTAAATCGTATCTATCAGATAGATTCCAATTTGTTCATGTTAATGATGAATCTTCGACATACACAAAAGCTAGTTATGGAATTCCACAAGGCTCTGTATTAGGACCAGTACTCTTTACTCTATATATTTCTCCCCTTGGCAACATTATTAGAAAACACTCTGTAAATTTTCACTGCTACGCTGATGACACGCAGTTATATCTATCTATGAAACCTGATGAAACAAATAAATTAATCAAACTACAAGCATGTTTAAAAGACATAAGGGACTGGATGACGTATAATTTTCTTCTTCTAAACTCAGATAAAACTGAAGTTATTGTATTTGGGCCTAATAGACTAAGAGACATGTTTTCTAACCATATGGCTACTTTAGACGACATAACTCTTGCCCCCAGTAGTACTGCAAGGAATCTTGGAGTCATTTTTGACCAGGATTTGTCATTTACCTCACACATAAAGCAAATCTCTAGAACAGCCTTCTTCCATCTACGCAACATTGCCAAAATTAGGAGCATCCTGTCTCAAAGCGATGCTGAAAAACTGGTTCATGCATTTGTTACTTCGATTGGTCTACTGCAATTCCCTACTTTCAGGCTGCCCCAGTAACTCTCTAAAAAGCCTCTAATTAATCCAAAATGCTGCAGCAAGATTGCTGACTGGGATTGGTAAGAGAGATCATATTTCACCTTCATTAGCTTCTCTCCATTGGCTTCCAATTAAATGTAGAATAGAATTTAAAACCCTTCTTCTTACCTATAAAGCTTTAACGGTCAAGCCCCATCATATTTAAAAGATCTCTTAGTACCATATCATCCTACTAGACCACTTTGGTCCCAAAATGCAGGCCTACTTGTGGTTCCCAGAATTTCCAAAAATAGAATGGGAGGCAGAGCCTTTAGCTATCAAGCTCCTCTCCTGTGGAACCAGCTCCCAGTCCAGATTCGGGAAGCAGACACCCTCCCTATTTTTAAGACTAGGCTCAAAACCTTCCTTTTTGATAAAGCTTATAGTTCGTCATAGTCATGCTGCTATAGGCTTAGACTGCTGGGACACTCTGCACTGTGTCACTTCCTCTTCTCTTTATTCTCTCCTCTCACCCCACATCTATAATGTCACCACTGTATGACATTAACTCTGTGTCTTCTTTGTCCCGTAGTCGTCTCTCTCCCTCTCTTTCCCCCTCTCTCTCTCCCTGTCCACAGGTGTCCCCGGATTTGGCGCTGTGTGTCCTCCAGTGTACAGCTACTGGTCCTATTAACCTGCTCAATGTTTTGTTCTTGCTTTTGTTGCTCTGTTCTTTTCTCTCTCCACTTTCCACTCTACCCAACCGGTCAAGGCAGATGGCCGTCCTCCCTGAGCCTGGTTCTGCTGGAGATTTCTTCCGTTAAAGGGAGTTTTTCCTCTCCACTGTTGCCTATGGCTTGCTCAAGGGGGATTTGTTGGGTTTTCTACCTGTTTGTATAGTCTTGACTTTATTATGTAAAGTGCCCTGAGATGACCTTGTTGTAAATTGGCGCTATATAAATAAAGTTGAATTGAATTGAATTGAATTTCATAATCCGTCAGCTGATATCCAAACTGCAAACACTGGATTTTCTAACTTTTAAATTGGCCAATTTGTGTATTAACAATTTGGCTAAACGGAACGTGTTACCTTTTCTCATCTTGTATGCACCTCAGTGAACTTGAGGACAGCATTTTAATACAGTCTATTGAACTTTGAAAATCTTATCTCCCAAGTCAACAACACATCCACGCTTGGAGTCTTGTCTTATTTACTTACCAGTGTTACCAAGTCTTTAGTGTTTTCTTCAAGGTTTTTTCACCTTTGCCAGAGTGATTTCTCCGTCTAAGGTTTTGGACTATACGCCTTACCTCCTGCCACTGCTAGAATGTGAGTTATTCATTTACGAGACATCTCCCTGGATCCACCAGTTTCCTGGCCAAATATCTGTACTTCGTTTTCTCAGGACTCTATCAACTTTCATCAATATATTTGCTTTGCTACTTTGTTTAGGTCGGAGCTCTTGACTTGTTATGTTTTGTTACTTTCCCATGGACTTATTTTCAGTTTTTACTTTGTGCCTGTTTTTCTCCCTGACGTTATCAGCGACTTTTAGTTTCTTCAAGTCTCTCCACTTATTTACCTCCGTTGTACAGAACCCCTCCGCCATCCTGCTAGCTCTCAACACTTCCTTTAAGACTCTTTTTCATTTCGTTCCATTGTCTCACACTCACTTACCTGTCTTCCTCCCCTCAGAATCAGCCAGTACTCCCTTGCTGTGAGCCACTCCGGGTGTTCCTACCGGCCAAGCCTACTGTGTCACCTCTTTCATTTATCAAAACAGTAAATCACTTTCTTCCACTCACTTGTTCTTGTATCTATCTGGGTCCTCAAATGAACTGACCCCTGACAGTATAATCTGGCCAATATGGACGCACCCCAGGCAAGTGATTGGAAGACCAGAGTCGACAGCGCTATCATCCAACATGACACCAGCCTAGCCCGTATGCAGTCAGATCTACAGACTATGACGCTAGCTATTACCCGTCTTGCTACAGCCTCTTTCCCTGCTCCCCCACAACCGCCAGCCCCGCCCCGCCCCTCCCCAGTGCAACTTGAGTCTAATGTATCACCTCCTGAGACGTTCACAGCGGACCCTAAATATTGTAGGGCCTTTCTTGTCAAGTGTAAGCTATTGTTCAAGCTTAGACCGTCTGCCTTTCCCACCGACAGCGCCAGCATAGCTTACACTGTCTCACTCCCCACAGGGAGAGCCATGCTGGTGGGAACGGCGGAGTTGGAACGGGATTTGTTTTTCACCTCCACCTTTGAACAGTTTTCTCAAGAACTGCTTAGAGTTTTCAGACCTACCAAGTCAGACTGTGACGCCTCTCGTCTCCTCTCCAAGTTGGTGCAGGGCAATAATTCAGTGGCCGAGTAAGCCATTCAATTCCGTACTCTGGTGGCAGACTGTCAGTGGAATGAGCGGGAGCGGGAGAGATTTTACCAAGTGTTTTCAGAATCCTTAAAGGACGAGTTAGCTCCCTGTGAACTACCAGATTCCCTTGACCCGCGTATTGAATTACGTACCAGGGTGGATCAAAGAATGAGAAAGAGACGCCCAGTGCTGCGCCCGTCTAACCCTCGTACTAATATCACTAGTGTTCCCAGCTCGAATCCCAAGTGAATCCTAAGCTAAGCCCACATAAACCGATGCAGCTGGGCAGAGCGCACCTTACAACGGAGGAGTGTGAGCGCCGGTTCTGGAATGGGCTCTGTTTCTATTGTGGCCGGGCTGATCACAGAATTCGGTCCTGTCCGCTAAAAGGCAGGGCTCAGCAGGAACAAGGGGGTAACTGCTGAGCCATTCTGTTCTAACCCCACTACCATTTCTCATCCCTGTCTCCAGTTTGCTCTGCAGGTGGCTGACCGGTTGGTTCCCCTGGCTGCACTTATTGACTCAGGCGCGGACTCTGAATTCATTGATAAGGGTTTATCTCACAAGCTACGCCTTCCCTGAACCATCATTCCAAGCCAGTAGTCATCCGAGCTTTAGACGGCCACACATAGAAGGACGGGTTGTCCGTCCATGCATTGATTATTGGGATCTTAATATAATCACCATCCGTAACCGCTACCCACTTCCCCTCAGATCCCCTGCTTTCAAGCTACTGTAGGGTGCCACAATTTTCTCTAAGTTAGATCTTCGTAATGCTTACCATCTGGTCTGAATCCGTGAGGGGGATGAGTGGAAAACCGCCTTTAACACACCTGCTGTGCTGGGAGACATGCTGAATAAGTTTGTGTTTGTTTATCTTGATGACATTCTGATCCTCTCCCCGTCTGAACATGAACACATCACACATGTGCGGAAGGTGCTCAGTCGTTTGTACAAGAACAATCTCTTCAAGGCAGAGAAGTGTGTTTTCCATTCATTCTTCGACTCCTTCCTGGGGTACATCATCTCCCCTGGCAGTATAGAGATGGACCCCGGGAAGGCTAGTGCAGTCAGGGATTTGCCCACTCCCCTGAACCGTAAGCAGCTGCAGCGCTTCCTGGGTTTGCTAACGTTTACAGACATTTCATTAAGAGTTATAGTAACATCTCTGCTCCCCTACACAAACTTACCTCTGTTAAGAGTCCTTTGCTGTGGAACTCGAAGGCCAAATCTGCTTTCCTCCAGTTGAAGGAGGTGTTCTCCTCAGCTCCCATCCTCTCCCTGACCTCGAGAGGCAGTTCAAAGTGGAGGTGGATGCGTCCGATGCCGGGTTGGGGGCCATACTGTCCCAGCGGTCTGAGCTTGACCATAAGGTTCACCCCTGTGCTTTCTTTTTATGTCGGCTTTCTGACACCGAGAGGAACTACAATATTGGTAACCGTGAGTTGTTGGCTGTAAAGTTGGCTTTGGAGGAGTGGAGGCACTGGCTGGAGGGAGCTAAACTGCCTTTTATTGTTCTCACTGACAATAAAAACGTTGAATACCTCAAATGACAAAAGACTTAATTCCCGACAGGCTCGCTGGTCTCTATTTTTCAACAGATTCCAATTCTCCCTAGCTTATTGTCCTGGTCATAAGAACTGCAAAGGGACACCCGGAGTTTGTATTAGCCTGTCCCGTCTGTGCTCAGTCTAAGTCAAGTCACTGTCGTCCAGCTAGACTCCTCCTGCTACTCCCCATTCCCAAGCATCCCTGGTCCCACATAGCCATAGATTTTGTCACTGGTCTTCCTCAGTCTCAGGGCAAGGCAGCCATACATACAGTAGTAGATTCTCCAATATGGTTCACTTCATTCCCCTACCTGGTCTATCCACTGCCAAAGAAACCGCTGAACTCATTACTCATGTTTTTCGTTTACATGGCCTCCCTCGTGATGTTGTCTCCGACCGTGCCCCAAGTTTGTGTCCACGTTTTGGAAGGAGTTTTTCAGGTTGCTCAGTGTATCCATCAGTCTTTCCTCCCGTTTTCATACTCAGTCCAATGGTCAGACCAAGCGGTTAAAGATAAGATAAGATAAGATAGAACTTTATTAATCCCACAGTGGAAAAATTCTTGTGTTTTAGCAGCCATAGACAAAGAACACAGAATCTGCACAACGTACATTTTAGTTTAACTAAAAAGGCATGTAAAAAGTAAGGATAATCTAAATATATACAGTATTAACATTGGAAAAATAGTTTATTGCACAATAAGTAAGAATATACAAAGTAAAATTGCAAAGTGACACATTATATAGTCTTATGGCTGTGGGGAGGAATGAGCAACAGTAGGCATTGACTACTACTACTACTTCTCTTTTGGCTTTTCTCATCAGGGGTTGCCACAGCGAATCATCCTTTTCCACTTCACTCTATCCTGGGCATCTTCCTCTCTGACACCAGCTAACCTCATGTCCTCTGTTAGAACATCCATATATCTCCTCTTATCTGGTGATAACATAACATATTATCTTACTAGACCACTTCGGTCCAAAAATGCAGGCCTACTTATGGTTCCCAGAATTTCCAAAATTGACACAATCTCCCACACAATTCTCCTCAATCGACTACCCTCCACTGGCATCACTCGCACATCCTTTGCTTGTTCCACTTGTATCTCTCGGGCCAAACTCAGTTTGTCCGCCTCAACTCCTTTAGTTCCCAGCCTTCCCATCTCTACTGGTGTGCAGCAGGGCTCTGTCCTTGGGCCCCTTCTCTTCATCACCTACCTTCTTGCTCTTGGCAATATTTTTCACAAATTCAGTATACACTATGACTGCTTTGCTTATGACACCCAGCTCTACCTATCTGGCAAACCAAATTTCACTGTCCCACCGTCTGTCTCTTATCAACTGCTTATCTGAAAAAAATTCTGGTTCACCTTACACTTCCTTAAATTGAACAGTGATAAAACAGAACTCTCCCACATTGGTACAAAATCTTGTTCTTACTGTGTGTTAAAAGGTATTAGGCAAAGCTGATTTACCATGTTATAATCATTGTATTTGATCTATTCATCAGAACTCACATGTATGAGTCATTAACCACTACACTCACTGTAAATTTGAATCACTGGCAAGCATGCCCTCTGAATCAGGATATGTAATAAAGTTTAAATCTCATTTATCGATTTCCAGCTCAGTTACGGCTAAGTTCCTGTTCGAGCTTTTACGGGACTTCAGAATTCCATCCTGACAAAGAAATGAGCCTCGTAAGAAAGCTTAACTGATTTCGTCAAAAAATACACTTTGTCGTTTATTCTCTCACCGTACTTTTTCAAAATTATTCTTTTTGTCACGGTCTGTGGCCTGACCTCCCAGTTTTTTCCTTATTTGGTAATTTCCTGTCTCTGCTCCCCTCCTCCCTCTGGTGTTGCAATCTACATAATCATTTCCACCTGTGTTCTCCCCTTCTTCAGAAGGCCTGCAGCCCTCTCTCCTCTGCCAGATTGTC
The DNA here is from genome assembly GCA_033026295.1 of Channa striata. NCBI lineage: Eukaryota > Metazoa > Chordata > Actinopteri > Anabantiformes > Channidae > Channa > Channa striata. The sequence goes on from JAUPFM010000078.1 coordinate 34,920, forward strand.
TGCTAATCTTTCTGAGAAGCTGCCTTCAAGCCCTTTTGAATCTGAACTGTTGGATTACCCGGTACCACCCTGACCTGTCTCTGGACCTCCCTGTCTGTCTGAACCCCGGCTCCGTAAGTTTGTATGATGATCTCTCTTCTGCTCGTTTTTGGACCTGGATTCTTGGATTTTTGGACTTGGCTAGTATATTACCTCGGTTTGTTGGATTATTCGGACGTGACCCTGCTCGCTCGTTCTGACCTGCCTATCTGGATTGTGGATTTGATGTTCTTTGATGAACTGTAATCCCGGACTTTCCTACCCCATTCTGCTGGTGTCTGCATCCTGCTTTCTACAGTTCCACCCCTGTCTGCAGTGCCTGCCCTGGTTCATTCCATTCCCATTATTCCTCTGCTATTTTCAATAAAGTCTTTTCTAACCAGTTCTGTGTTGTCTGGCCATTGGTTATTTGAGTCCACCAGACTATTTTAGTGCCACTGCACCTGACAGTACAATCCGGCCAGAAAATGGACTCTGCCGGCAACCAGAACTGGAAAATGCAGATTGAGGGTCAATTGACTTCCAATGCAGAAAAATTAGACTCTCTCTCTGCCCAAGTTCAGATTCTCAGCAAACAATTCACTCAGTTACACATTTCCCTTCCTAGTTCTGGCTCACCCCACCTGCACCTGTGGTTACAGTGCCCAAGGAACCTGTCATTCCCACCCCTGAAAGATATTTGGGGGAACCCGAGTCCTGTTGATCTTTTTTGATTCAATGTGAAATACAATTTAATTCAAGGACCTGCTCTTTCTCTACAGAGGAGTCTAAGGTTTCCTATGTCATGTTTTTAACCGGGCATGCTCGTGAATGGGGAGCCGCAGAATGGCTCAGTGACTCTGCCAGCCTTCATTCCTACTCCCTGTTCTCCCGGAGCTAGTCAGAACATTTGATCCGACCCGACCAGAAAACGAAGCAGCCACCCAGCTCACTTACATTTCGCAAGGAGACCGTCCAGTACAACAATACACAATCCAGTTCCGTACTCTGGTAGCTTTAAGTGGGTGGAATGAGAAAGCATTATTTCACATGTTCTACCGAGGCCTTTCTGAGAGAATTAAGGATGCCATGGCAGCCAGAGACCTTCCAAAGACCCTAAATGATTTAATGGACCTTGCCTTCCGCATTGACCGGTGCTTAAGGAAATGTGTCAGTGAAAGACAGCTGAACCGGTCCCTTCCGGCTTATCGACCAGTTCCATCTCTTAACTCTTCTCCATGAGTGGTACCTGCGCCTCCTTCTACTATCCTGGCAGCTCGAGAGGAGTCTCATTTTATCCCGTAAAAGACTTGGCTCAGCAGTCCAAAGGGGGCGATGCTGAGCCGATCGCTGTTGCATTCCTGCCCCCTCATCCTCTCACCTCTGTCCAAATACATCTGCCTAACAAGAAGCTCTCACATCTGGCATTTATTGATTCTGATGCAGATACTGAATTCACTGATGCTCATTTAGCTAAGGACTGGGATTCACAGCCGCCCCTACAACCTCCGGCACAAGTCACAGCGCTAGAGAGGCACATCATCCACTCCTGCTCCCACCAAACAGAGCCAGTAAGCATTTCTATTGATAACCATCACAAATCCATTTGCTTCTATGTAATTCACTCTCCTCAGCTTCCATTGGTACTCAGAGCCTCTTGGTTACTCAGACACAACCCTCATATTGACTGGAGATCTGGAACGATTCTTGGATGGAGTCCTGCCTGTCTTAACTCCTGCCTTCGTGCTGCACCTTCTGCCCCTTCAGCTACTCGTGATCACGGGAGGGAGGAGCCTTCTGATTTGTCAAAGGTACCTGATCTTGATCTAAAGGAAGTTTTTAACAAGACTAAAGTAGTCTCCCTACCTCCTCATAGACCATATGACTGTGCCATTGATCTTCTTCCTGGTTCTTCTCCCCCTCTGGGTCGGTTGTATTCTCTTTCTGCTCCTGAACGCGAGGTCATGCAGAAATATTTGGATGAGGCCCTGGCAGTGGGGCTTATTCGTCCTTCCTCATCCCCCATGGGTGCCGGTTTCTTCTTTGTCGGGAAGAAGGACGGAGGCCTCTGCCCCTGTATCGATTACAGGGGACTCAACGACATCACCATCAAGAATCGTTACCCTTTACCACTCATTTCCTCAGCCTTTGAACTCCTCCAGGATGCAGTCATCTTTTCCAAATTGGACCTACGCAATGCCTATCATTTGGTCCGAATCAGGGAAGGAGACGAGTGGAAAACCGCCTTCAACACCCCATCGGGACACTACGAATACCTGGTAATGCCTTTTGGTTTAACTAATCCCCCTGCTGTGTTTCAAAGTTTGGCCAATGATGTTCTGAGAGATATGATTAATAAGTTCGTCTTTGTTTATCTAGACGATATCCTAATTTTCTCAAAGTCTGAGACTATGCATGTGAAACATGTACGGCAGGCCCTGCAACGCCTCCTTCAAAACCAGTTATATGTCAAAGCAGAGAAATGCCAACTCCACGCAAAGACAACCTCCGCAGTAAAGAATTGGCCTACTCCAGACAATCGCAAGGCCCTTCAACGCTTCCTGGGCTTCGCAAATTTCTACCGTAGATTCATCAAAGGATATAGTTCAGTAGCCAGCCCTCTACACCAACTTACCTCTGCTAAGACAAAGTTCATGTGGACCCCATCAGCAGATGAGGCCTTCAATCAGTTGAAACAATTATTCACGTCCGCCCCAATCCTGATTCTGCCTGACCACGGTTGTCAGTTCATTGTGGAGGTGGATGCATCCAATTTGGGAGTTGGTGCAGTGCTCTCCCAGCAAGCTGAGAGTGACTTCAAGGTCCATCCTTGTGCCTTCTTTTTTCGCCGCCTATTTTCTGCGGAGAAGAATTATGATTTAGGGGACGGAGAGCTGCTGGCAGTAAAGTTGGCATTGGAGGTAATGGCGTCATTGGCTAGAGGGCGCAAAGCATCCATTCTTAGTGTTGACAGATCACAAGAATCTAGAATACCTAAGAACCGCCAAATGTCTCAACTCTCGTCAAGCCAGGTGGGCTCTGTTCTTTAATCGGTTTCATTTCACTCTGTCCTACAGACGTGGCTCGAAAAATGGAAAAGCTGATTCACTGTCTCGTAGGTTTGACCCTCCTAAATCTGAACCTGAACCTGAACGCATTTTACCTCACTCAGTCCGTCTAGCAGCCACTCATACAGACATTGAGTCAGAAGTCCTCAACGCACATGCTTCAGTCTAAGGTACTGGAGTGGTGTCACTCATCCCGCCGTCCCCGTACAGCAGTGCTACTGGTGGCCAACCCTTCTCAAGGACGTAAAGGAGTTTGTCTCTGCCTGTCCCATCTGCGCCCAGTTCAAGCCCAGACTCACACCTCCTGCTGGTCTCCTCCGCCCTCTGCCCATCCCTCGCCGATGGTTCATTTCATTCCCCTTCCCAAACTTCCCTCAGCCAAAGAAACAGCTGACGTACTCATCCAGCACGTTCTAAGACTCCACAGAATTCCCAAAAACATTGTCTCCGACAGGGGTCCCCAGTTCACCGCCAAATACTGGTCAGAGTTCTGCCGGCTTTTGGGAATCTCCGTTAGCCTGTCTTCCGGCTTTCTGCCCCAAACGAATCGGCAATCTGAACACTTGAACCAGGAGTTAGAGACCAGTCTTCGATTTCTGTGCTCTCATGAGCCAGCGTCCTGATTTAGAAATGTGGTCTGGGTGGAATATGCATATAATTCTCTGCCTTCTGCCTCCACAGGTTTGACACCTTTCCAGGTGGTTTATGGCTATCAGCCTCCGGTCTTCGGAGGCCAGGAACTAGAGTCATAGGTCCCATCTGCCCAAGCATCTGTCCAGAGATGTCATCTTGCCTGGAGGAGAGCCCGTGCTCGTCTGACTCAGATGGTCCACTCGCACGAAAGGTCAGCCAACGACGACGCTCAGTGGCTCCTACCTGCAGGGTAGGGTAAAGAGTCTGGCTTGCTGCCCGAGATATTCCCCTCCGGATTGATAGCAGGAAGTTGGGACCCGGTTCATTGGTCCTTTCCCAATAGCTAAGGTAGTAAATCCTGCGGTAGTTCCATTACACCTACCTAAATCTCTGAGAATCCACCCTACTTTTCATGTTTCCCGAATTAAACCTATGGTCGAGAGTGCTCTTGTCTGTCTGAACCCGGCTCCGTAAGTTAGTGTGATCACTGTTCTGCTTGTTTCTGGACTTGGATTCTTGAATTTTGGACTTGGCTAGTTTGTTACCTCTGTCTGTTGGATTATTTGGACCTGACCCTGCTTGCTCATTCTGACCCGCCTATCTGGATTATGGGTTTGATGTTCTTTGATGAACCATGATCAAGGACTTTCCTACCCCATTCTGCTAGTGTCTGCATCCTGCTTTCCACAGTGCCAACCCCGTCTGCAGTGCCTGCTTTGCTTCATTCCATCATTCCTCTGATAAATTCAAAAAAGTTCTAACCAGTTCTGTGTTGTCCGGCCATTGATTATTTGAGTCCACCAGACTATTTTAGTGCCACCATTTCTGACACTTTGGCTTTGAGGCAATGTAAGAAGCTCATCGACTAACAGCCTGTTTCTTGGTGACCTCCTGTGTTCTCTACATCTTCATTGGTCTCGCCGCTCTCTCTGCCTCAGTAGGAATCATGACTCTCATATCAGTCGACCGCTATGTGGCTATTTGTGACCCTCTGCATTACTCCACCAGAGTCACTGTGACCAGGGTTAAAACGTGTGTTTGTATGTGTTGGATCATTTGTGTCGTCTACATTGGCGTGTATTTTCATGAAAATTTGGCTCAAACAGGTTTGTATAATACCTGCTATGGACAGTGTGCGATGTTTATTTGATAAATTCTAGCAGTTTTTGATGTTGTTTTCTCATATGTTTCTCCAACCATGAGAGTGTTTGTGACGACTGTGTCTCAGGCTGTGTCTCAGGCTCGTTCCATGCGCTCACACTCCAACAATCAGGGACTATAAGAACGAAGAAATCGAAACTGAAAGCAGCCAGGACTCTGGGTGTCGTTGTACTTGTGTATTTAATGTGTTACTGCCCATATAACGTTCTGCTTTTTATAACAGTAGGGTTTACTTTACCTGCAGCCTCAGGTATCTTTCTGGTGTGTATCAACCCCTGTCTGAAACGTCTGAAGTATGCCTTGTTCTACCCTGGTTTAGAAAATCTATCAGACTCATTTTGTCTCTTCAAATCCTGCAGGCTGAATCCCGTGAGATCAACATGCTGTAAACAGACACTGTGCAGGGACTGAAATGTGATCTGCTCTGTGGACAAAGAAACTCATTTGTTCTTCAGTGAGTGAATTCACAAATCCAAGCAGTGAAAATGTGCAGATCTTAAACTTGTTACTTTCACATAATCTGTCGTATTTTCTACTGATTTACCATTTCACCACACAGTGACGTCTGTTACACAGAATGAAAGAAGTAAACTTTGAAACATGATGAATGTGGTAATTTTTTTATTCTTCCTCAAATGTGCACAATCACTCCAACAGACCCTCACGTGTGAAACATATTGAAGATATAAAGTGAGTTGAACTGAATGTAGATGGTAACAGACTGTGACATTTAATGTTGGTCAGTAATAGTCCAAACAGGGAGAAGAATTCAAAAGACAGATGGCAGGACATGAAAAGCAGCAGAATGAAAATAGGTTGTTGAGTAAACTGAAAAGAGGAAGGACTAGTTTCCCTTACTTTAGAAAACTAATAACATGCAGCTTGTTCCTCTTTCTTCAAGGTATCAGTAGCAATTACTTTCAACACTACACTGAACTTTATAAAGAAAGGAGGATTGAAGAGACTGACGTCAGCTGTAAGAAGCTTCTGTGGTCTGGTGAGAGCAGATCTGTGTGTGATTTAGTTTCCTATGATTCAGCCTGATGGATGTTTAAATAGACTTTCTGCCTTTCTCCTGTGAACTTTATTATCCAGAGGTCACACCTCCCTCCTCACATGTCACAGAGACTAAACTGATGCTAGCACCTACTGTACACAGAAACCTGAGTTCAAGTCTGTTGTTAACGAGTGATTAACCCAGAGGTTCTAGTAGCTGTAGTGTTTGGCCAGTGTCTGCCGGTTCCTCTTCTTTCCTCTGTCCCTAAAATAAAAGCTGTTGTTCTATGTCTGTGAAAAAAAGTAAAATAAAACCTAAAATAATGTCTTAACACACTACTCACTAAATCACACATGTGCTCACACACAATGTGCTATTCATTTATTTAGAGCCACATTCTTGGCATGGAGTTTCTAGAAAGTGACACCTTAACATCTGGGCTGCACGGGAAGCCATAGTTTGAAACGCACACCTTTAGCTCCCTTAGGTCCCGCTGGAGTCAGGCTAAAGTGTAAGTTTTCAGATTTTTCTTATTATGTAGCTGATTGTTAACATGGTGTTTGCATTTTACTAATTATTACCTTGTTATGTTTAGGTCCGACGGTAATATATTTTTGACATTGTTATCATCGAACCTCAAACTGCGAGATTATTGAAGTATTATAAGAAGAATATTTTAAAAATTCAGTTCAGCAGCATCTTGCATTTAGAAATATTAGTTTGATTTTTGTCTACATGAGCAAGGCACATAATACATTTGCGGATCACAATGATGCTTTGTGTTGGATGTAGCTGATCAACACATCTCCTAGATGTTATGCAAGTAGCAGAGAATCTTTCCAGTACCTCAGTACTCTGGCCTCCACCTGTTGCCTGGTGTAGCACCAGGTGACAGAAGTGGGATGGAGTGAACTGGACCTGGAAGATGTTCTCCACAGCATGAGCTCTGAGCTTGGTTTTGGCTTTGGTTTAAGCACATGAATGATTTGAAAGAGGAAAATCAATAGTTGCTAGTCCCTCCTTGAAACTATTAAACTTGTTTGTTTTTTTAAGTGTAAAGGAAGATGAGGAAGAGTTCTGTTTTCAGCAGTGTTTTAAATGTAGTGAGTTAGAGTGCTAAGCGTGCAGAGTTTGGCAGCTCATTCCAGAATCACTGATCACTGAGCTGAAGAGTTTTCCTCGGTGTCGTCTGTGTGGCGCTGGGACCACCAGACGTCATTCGCAGCCGGGCACAGCGGATGGGAGGGATTGTAGACCTGAATGATTGAGTTTAAGTAAGCTGTAGAGTTGACCACTCTGTAGACAAGTGACAGAGCTTTGAACTTAATCCTTGCAGTCACAGGAAGCCAGTGCAGAGATCTGAAGAGCGGAGATCTTCGTCTTGTTTAATTAAGTTATTCAAGTCATTCTGGTTACTGGAGACCAACCAGTGACGACAGGAAACGATGGAGCAGTGTACAGTCAGATCAAGATGTTAACTCACCTGATTTCCACATGAGACCAAAGTAACTCTCAATAGGCACTTTATCATTTGAACGATTGTCAGGTGTTTATGTGACGGGTAGTAGTCGTTTTGCAAATTTCCTGAGAATGCATTTAATTTGTTTTGCTTGAGTTCCTGGCTAATTGCACAAAGCAAGCTGCACAGGAACGTGAGGTCGGACTATGGAGTAATCCGGTGTAACTTCTGGCTGATGTTTACTTTTTAATTGTATGAAACGTGTGACTTATGTATAAGTAATTTTTAACTTATACTGTTAAAAATACTGTTATACTCAGGTCCCACTATCTAGAGAGAGGCAACAGAATTATATAAACAGCTTAACTCTGAGGTTTAGAATAGTAAAGAGACACCCCAAAAAATTCTTGTTGAGGGCCATGGACCTTAGGCAGAAAATCTTATTTGCTTTTCAGGAAGCTGAGTCAAGTTTAAAATATGACCCAGTGTTACTTCAGAGTCTGTTCATGCACACTGTTTTGACTGGCCCACAGAACGACAATAATAAAAGGGAGTGGCAGCCTTATCTGTTGCAGACAAACCATCAGATGAATCATTACTAGAGAAATTGAACATTGCTGCACCAATGAAAATGTGAGACAGGACAAAAGGACACATGCCAATCCATCACGAGAAGCTAATGCTAACACAGTCCACTCCATTGCAGTTTGGGGTAAAAAGAATAATACCACCCAGCTGAACATGCCCTCTTTGCTATGGGGACAAATAAATTCACAAAATAAGAAGTAAGTAGTGAAGATCCAACGGAGGAAGAAATAACCCAAACTGAACAGCATGTACAAACTTAACTAAGTTAACCAGGGAGACTAAACAGTGACAAAGAAATAAAGGGAAAACTTAGGAAAATAATGACACAATAAAAAGAAGCACTAACACACTAAACAACGAAGAACTAAAACAAGGGAAACACAAGGACAACTCCAAAAATTTTACAGAACAGACTAACAGTAACTGAACTAACAACTAATGTAAAAACAAAAGGAAAGCACAGAAGGAAGCTAAACAAGCAAAGAGGCAAACCAGGAAAATAAAACAAAAAGACAGCACTTAAACAAACAAAAGACCAAACAAGGAACAAACAAAGGTGACCAAACCTCAGACCAAGCGTAGGCCAACGAGCAGGAACGAACAAAACAGTCGACGAGAAAGTGTACGAGTGTCTGAGTGTGAGTGAGAGAGAGATTGTGAGAGACTGTGAGAGAAAGTGAGCAAAAGTGTGAAAGAAAGACAAACCAACAACCACTGAAGGGGGAACAGGGTTTAAATAAATGAGAAAGACAGGTGAAACTGGACAAACGAGAAAAGTAAAACAACCCAAAGAAACTAACAGGAAGGAAAGGCAATACTACAAAATAAAACACCAACACAGGAAATGAACAAAAACCCAGACGAAAAAAAGTCCAGACTCCTGACACTGGGAGCAGTGAGCACTTCAAAGCAGGTTGTAAAACTGAGAGACTAGGCAGACCAGGTAAAAACAGCCCTTTAAACTAGAAAAGGTTGCTCCCGCAAAACATGGGGCAACCGGCACCATAGATGAGTCACGAGTTGTTGACAAGAGAGGGAATGTAAATCATTCCAGTGTTGTTCAGTTTGTAAAACCACATTGTACTGCTCAAGATAATGCCCAGAGATCCACTGGGCTACACATAATTAATTAACAATGGGGAACAGGGGGTAACAATGTTACTGAGTAGGTTGTTATGAACAGCCTACAAGATCAGACAAAACAGAAGGAACAAAGGAAAGCTGGTGGAGGCAGTGAAGATACCTTTTCCTAACCTTAGGAAAAACAAAGAGTATTTTGTTAATGCAGTGACTGTAGAGCAAACATCTGAGTATAGTGTGAGGACCGTCAATGAGAGGGTCACTGTGTCCATGCAAAGCTCATCAGCAGATTGAGTGTCAAGTACAGGCTTCCCCCTTCAGGGAGGATAAGACCCTAATCTTTCAGCCCCTAGAGAATCCACAGGGGCCTGAAGGACTGGAGTTTTGTGATACTCTTGTGTCAGTGAAAGCCCACACCGCCCCAAGAATTATTGTTTGTGTGCTAAATCCAGCAAGTCACAACATCACACTGACAGGGAGAACTGTTATAGGGACTGTTCAGACAGTGAAGTGAGTTTATCTCAACACTGTATTAACAGCCATTTCACAGCCATTTATCCTCCATTCTGATGCTTTGAACCAGGAACTTGATGCAACACTGTACCAGAGGCAGATTGGAAAGTCAGTGCAATTGCTTATGGCTCGTACATTAACTGCAGCAAAGAAAAATTACCACCTACATTCAGGCAAGTTGGAGTTTTTGGCACTTAAATGGGCAATCACAGAGAAATTTCATGATTATCTTTAATATACCCCACTCTTTTCAGTCTATAGTGAGAAAAACCCACTGACCTACATACTGAGCACAGCCAAACTGAATGCAAAAGGATGTTGATGGGTGATGGAACTCGCAACTTCCATTTAACAATTAAATATTGTCCTGGTAAGGAGAACATTCATGCAGATGGCTTGTACAGGATACCCTTAGATGTGGAGGAATTTATAGAAGAGTGCTGAGAGCAGCTGTCGTATGATGTTATTGGAGCAGCAACACAGGCAGTTCAGTTCAGACAGTGAAGTGAGTTTATCTCAACACTATATTAACAGCAGATCACTTAGCCACTGCATCCATCCACCATGTCAGATCCCATAGCCCTGACAGAGAGACATCTGCTCATGAAAAATGAGACCCTCCAGGTTTGCCTAATTCACATGAACAAGGTGAATTAGAAGTCAGAAACCTGAATATTAACATCTCACTAAAGGATTCTGAACGGTGTCAAACACATATCTCTCTGTCCCAAAGTCATTGTACAAAGATATGAAAGACTATTAACAGGTTTTAAAAACACAAGGCTGGGTTGAAAGATCTACCTTGTCTTCCTTCCTCAGTTGTCTGTGTAAGGAAAAAGATCAAACTCTTATGGTTGTGTATTGATTCCTGGGGACTCAACAGGAAAGCCCACTTAGATCGCCATCCCATTACTAGAGTGCAGGACCTTATGAATAGTCTGAGAAGAAAGACACTCTTCTCATTGCTGGACCAGGATAAGGCTGACCACCAGGGGTTCATGGCCAAGAAAAGTAAACATTTGACAGCTTATGTGACCTCTTGGGGTTTGTATGAATGGGTCCGCATCCCATTTGGACTGATGAGATGAAATTTGTGAACCGTATCTTGATGATGTCTATTCATGATGATTGTATTCAGCAAGTCATTTGAGGATCATGTTAACAGTGTCAGGAAGTTGTTGCATCAGCTGAGGGAGCATGGAATAAAACTAAAACACAAAATGTGTGATCTGTTTAAATAGGAGGTGCGATACCTGGGGAGGATTGTGTCTGCTGAGGGAAACCGGATGGACCCTGCTAATACTGCTGCAGTAAGAGCTCTGAGAAACAAAAAGCCAAATGCGAGTGAGCTAAGACCTATCATGGGACTACTGAGCTATTACTGGCAGTATACAGTTAAAGATTTTTCATGTATAGCTAGCCCTTTATATGAACTGCTCAAATCCTCTACAGAGGCAGAAACATTTCAAAACAAAGAGGAAATGGCAAATGGAACGTAACAGCACAGGAGTTCCATCTAGCACACTCACTGAGTGGACTGATGCACATCAATCAGTTTTAGAGCAGTTGACTGGTGTGACTGTCTAACCCGCCCTCTTGTTCTAGGATTTCCAGACTTCTCAAAGCCATTTATCCTCCATTCTGATGGCTTGAACCAGGAACTTGATGAACCACTGTACCAGAGGCAGATTGGAAAGTCACGTGCAATCGCTTATGGCTCTCGTACATCAACTGCAGCAAAGAAAAATTACCACCACCTAGGCAAGATGGAGTTTTTGGCACTTAAATGGGCAATCACAGAGAAAATTCCTACTTTTGGACTAATAATTCAGGCAGAAAACCAGTAGGTTCAGAACTAAAACAACTTAACTCACAGATCACATGCCTCGTTAGAGACTGTGGGACAAGTTGGAGATCAATGAAAGTGGAATTTTGTACAGGAAAACTGCAAGCAGATAACAGTTAGTGCTCCAACCGAGACACAAATGTACTGTTTTAAAGGAGCTCCACAATGAGATGGACCATCAAGTACTAGCCTTACATGCAACGAGAGATAGGAGGAGAGGAGTATGTTTTGAAAAGATGGGTCTGCATCCAACACAAGAAGCCTCCCTATGAGACAAGGGCACCACTGACAAACATTGCTTCTATTCAACTGTTTGAACTTGTCTCAGTCATCTTCCTGCATTTTGACAAGTTCAATGGTGTTTATGAATATATTTTCGTAATAATTGAAAGGCATATGCACCTACCTCCAAATCTGGAAAAACAGCAGCAGATTTGGTTTCCCAGCAATGATTCACCATGAACAGATTGGTGAGTTTAAAAATTAACTGTTTGAGCAAATACTGTGGAGTTGCTGTGTCAAGAACCACTTCTTATCACCCCCACGGAAATGGTCAGGTTGAGCGGTTTAACCAAACACTTTTCACAGAGAAACAAAATTACTGGAAAGATTCCCAATCAACTGCACACAACTGCACCCGGAGCAAAGTGACAGGGTTTTCCCCTTTTTACTTGTTGTATGGACGCTCACCAAGACTGCCAGTTGACGTGCTGTTGAACTGACCCCAGAAGGGGATAGTAATCATCTGAACTATGTAGAAAAGTGGAAACAAGGGATTGAAGAAGAGTATGACATCACAAGAGACAATGTTCAAAAAGCTGCTGTCAGAAGCAAGAGATGGTATAACCGCAAGGTGAAAAGATCAGTATTACAGCCTGGTGACCGTGTCTTAGTCAGGAACATGACACCCTGTGAAGGCTCAGGTAAGCTAAGAAATCTTTGGGAAAACACTATCCACACAGTCGTACATCAAGTGAGTAAAGATATTCCTGTTTATGTAGCAGACACTTACCCATATATGTAAGCGGGTATGAAAAGATTTCAAGATTGTAATATTTTGCTGTAGCCAGAAATGTTGCTTTGTGTTCCTGTTTAATTTTAACTTTCACATGTACTATACATATGATTAACTGTGAAAACAGTGTGTTGGTTTTATCAACCCTTCTCTCTGCTGTCTCCCCAAATTAAGATAATCATGAACTACAAAATGTTCAAAATGTGTTGAGACATTATTAGATTTTGTTCCTCTGTTGTTGGTGTAAGATGTGGATGAGTTACACTCATTTCCTGTAAGTTTAACGAGTGGGAGTTCCTGGCTAACCATGCACAACAAGCTGCACAGGAGGTCGGACCATGGAGTAATGCGGTGGAGTCCGGCGTAACTTTTCACTTATGTTTACTCCGACCTAGAGTGAGTTAGTAAGTCTCCAGTCTTTTGTTGTGAGTAGGTTTTTCTCATGGTGTTGTCTCTTCCCACCTTTTGTAGTGAGCGTTTTTGTTTTGCCTTCGAGTGTATGTAATAAATGATTGTTCTTTGTCCCTTACATGGCACAGAACATCCTCATGCCTACTGTGAACAATGAGTAGGAGCGCATACAACAGATATTATTTCTCAGCCTGGATATTGGCGGCTTATAGTCCGATGCGGTTTATATGTGACAAAATATATATTTCTTTTAAATTTTAGCGGTTGCGGCTTAAATTTAGGTGCGCTCTATAGTCCAGAATTTACGGTAACTATTTTGTTAAACTGCCACAAACCAGAGGACAGTTTTGAGTAAACAAATTCAGAATTTAAGTAAACGTTTACATACTTAAGAGAAAAATGAGTCTAAAGCAATTAAAATCATTTTTTTATTCCTTAACTCAACTGTAATATGTTTTTTCAGAACAAAAAACTCTACAAATATACTGCACAAAGAAAGTTAGGCATCAATCAAAGGGAGTTAATTGGTTTATTAAAGTCACAGTATGTGAATTGTTGTAATGTAACTAACCGTCAATAGATGCTGAGAGTGCAGAAGCTTTATTAACACATGAACTACTGATACTATCAGCACAGACACTTTAGGAGATATTTCTTCATTATATGAGGTCACATTCCTTCCAAACAACCATGAACAAACTCACTCCAGAAGGGAGGAAGAGAAACGCACAAAGTGTGAACGAACGAGATGAACAATGGCAAAAACAAAACAGCAAACAAGAACTATGGGAATAACAGCACGCAATAACAAAAGAGCAAACAGTAAAAATAAAGTGTGAGTGAACACATACAAACCAGACAAGTGACTGCACAAAAACAAACAGATAAATAACTATAAAAGTGGTCGGAAAGAAAACGAACACAGACACTCAAACAATGACATGCAACCTGACTGACAGGGACTGAAGTGAGAACAGAAAGGAACAAAGAAAAGAACTAAACAAACAGCTGAACTAGAAAACTAACTCAAGAGGTGGGTACTAAACAAACGAGCAAACCTCAGACCAAAGGCAAAACTGGTAGTGGGACTAAGGAGATACAAAATAAAAGTCCACAACAACAACTGAAAAGGAAAACAAAACAAACGCCAATGATCCTAACAGATGTTTCCACAACTACCACTACAGCCTTGTTCTCCTGTTTGTCCGCAACTTCTATGTCGGGTTAGTTGGCCGTTAGCAGTCTGTATCTGAAAGTCCCAGAGGATCTTGGCTCTGCCATTCTCAACTACCTTTGGAGGTGTCTCCCATTTCGACTCTGGACTTCCACTCCATACTCGGCACAGATCTTCCTGTACACTATGCCTGCCACTTGGTTATGACGTTCCATGTCTGCCCTGCCTGCTAGTATCTTGCATCCCGTTGTCATGTGCTGGATTGTTTCAGGGCGTCTTTGCACAGCCTGCACCTAGGGTCCTGCCTGGTATGGTGGACCCCAGCCTCTATTGATCTTGTACTCAGAGCCTGCTCCTGTGCTGCTAGGATTAGTGCCTCTGGGCTGTCTGTTCAGTCCAGCTTTGTCCAGCCACTGGTGAGATTTTTCAATATCAGCCACTTGTTCTATCTGCTGGTGATACCTACCGAGAGGGTTCCTGCTCTTCCTTTCCTTGCTCCTCTGGTTTCTGCTGCCTGAGGTATTCACTAAGCACATCATCGCTCTGAGCCATTTTCCTTATGGATCTTAGTCATTTCATCCTTGATAGCGGCTCTGATGCTCACTAATCCTCTAGGTCTACAGACTTGAACATGTCATCAACACTCTCTTTTACTTCACACATCCACCAAAAGGGCCACACCTAACACCCCCACTGTAGGGGTTTAGGGGTTAAGTTCAGAATAGTTACATCTTGATTAAATCTTGATGACTCCACTGTGTTTCCACCTAAACAACCACATTCAGACCAGGGTGGAACAAAGCCCCCTATCTGGAGGACTTTGTTAACGCAGCTACTTTTATTCAGACTGAAGAAGCTGCTTGAATAATTAGCGAAAAGACATTCAGTTGATGTGACGCAAACTTCAGATAACAAAACCTGCATGACTGAAAATCTTCACCAATTTATGGAGGAACGTAAGGTGTCCAATATTTTCCACAAATTGAACATACAAGCAAGCTAACATGCTAAGCTGCATTCTGTACAGTCAACATTAAAGAACACTAATGTTTTTATGATGTCCAGAGGGTCTCCGACTTCCTTCATGTGTAAGTGAGTTGGCATTTGGCAAAATACACTTCGTAAACTTTGGAAGTTAATTATCTTGAGAGGTTGTAGAGTTTGATGTTGATGAGTTGTTGCTTCATAATTATCCTGTCGCCATAGCCGATCATTTGTAGATGTAGCGGATCCTACTCTGCGTTGTGTTTAGTTTCGTGGTTTAATAAAAATGTCCTCACAATCAGGATATTGTCTTTGGTGACTTTAATACCCCACCTTCGCCAAGGTCTCCACATGGAAAAAGAGGAAGTACAGCTCACAGACACGCAGTAAACACAGCCGACTTCATAATAAAATTGTGTCAGTACTTACTTTGAGGACTTCTCTCCCTCCATAAGCGTATGCACTTTATGGTCCCATATGTGGAATCTCAAAAGAAGATTAAGAGTTATTGGGAATGCAAATAAAAACAATACACTTCAGTAACTGCAAGACACCGGAAGTGACACTCTGTCCATCAAAACAAAAGTCCGTCTGCATGAGCTGTACAACAATATGAAAAATCCTTCACATAATGCAGCGCAACAACACTCGACTACATACACATGTTAATTTAGCACATTTTTCCGCCTGATGCCCTTCCTAACACAAGTCTTCCTATTGAGTGACTGGAGATGGGCTGTTTGGGGTTCAGGGTCTTGCCCAGGAATGCTTCAACATGTGGTCGGGAAGAGCGTAGCACTAACCTCTGACCCTGTATTTGGCAGGTGGCCACTGAGCCACTGCCACCCCTGCACACTTCCTTTAATAATAGACAAATAAAATTGCAGCACTAAAACCACAATATACAATAATAAGCCAAACACAGTATCTCTACAACAACAGACCTAACTCTGTCCTTAATTTGAGCCATCAGTCAACAATCAGGTCTAATGATTAGCAAATCTGGTGGTACGTCAATCACCAATATCACAACGGTACAAGTTCTCATCAAACTTAGTGATACATGAGATGGAATCTACGAAGAGGTTTTAGCTGTTGCAGCTCTGGTTTTTACAACATTTTACACTCATGCACATGGCATCATCACACACCACTCACTAATTTCCCGATGTGGGTGTGTGTGGATTTAGCAACTTGTAAGTGGATTACAGACTTAGTTACATGACTTTATTAGTGATTCCTTTAGTAGTAGTTCCTTTGTATTTGCACATACTGAGGGTTTTTATTTACATTTAAATGTGTGAATAAGCGGGGCAGTATAAAATAGCTCTCTGCATGGCACAAGAAACAGAAGACAACAGCAGAGGTAAGCAGGAACAACGTTTAATAATGAACAGAACTTGAATGAACACAAGTAGTTAGAAAAACAAATTGGATCAAAAAAGAAACAATACCAAAAGTGAAGTAAGAGCTTAACTACATTCCAAATGGCGAAGTGATGGGCTAGGGACAAAGGAAATGTTAAACTAGCCCTAGGAACAGTACCACAAAAACAGGAGGGAGATCAGTAGAGATGAATCATCAGTCCAAACAGGGCACATGAAGGCAAGTCCATGCATGAATTATCAGGCAGCTGACAAAGACTATGGTGATGGGGAACAACAGGACTGGGAGATCCTGCACATATCCATCGTGCAGGCAGACCTGATGGGTTGTTTTTTCTGTGTGCACACAGTGCACCACAGTTGAGAGTGCGCTTGACTTTGCAGAAATCTTTTCTGAAGAGGATCTTTCAGCCTGTATATATTTCGTTGTTTCTTGACATCTCCACCTGTTAGTCATGGATTATGCTAATGCTAATGACCTGCACTTATTCTAAGCGAACTAGAGAAGCTAAAAACGAGCAGGGCTGAAGACAACGAGTGAAACGAACTGATGCTCAGTCACCAAGCAACTTACAGCAAACAATTCAATTCAATTCAACTTTATTTATATAGCGCCAATTTACAACAAGGTCATCTCAGGGCACTTTACATAATAAAGTCAAGACTATACAAACAGGTAGAGAAAACCCAACAAATCCCCCTTGAGCAAGCCATAGGCAACAGTGGAGAGGAAAACTCCCTTTAACGGAAGAAACCTCCAGCAGAACCAGGCTCAGGGAGGACGGCCATCTGCCTTGACCGGTTGGGCAGAGTGGAAAGTGGAGAGAGAAAAGAACAGAGCAACAAAAGCAACAACAAAACATTGGGCAGGTTAGTGGGACCAGTAGCTGCACACTGGAGGACACACAGCGCCAAATCCGGGGACACCTGTGGACAGGGAGAGAGAGAGGGGAAAGAGAGGGAGAGAGACGACTACGGGACAAAGAAGACACAGAGTTAATGTCATACAGTGGTGACATTATAGATGTGGGGTGAGAGGAGAGAATGAAGAGAAGAGGAAGTGGCACAGTGCAGAGTCCCCAGCAGTCTAAGCCTATAGCAGCATGACTATAACCAACTATAAGCTTTTTATCAAAAGGAAGGTTTTGAGCCTAGTCTTAAAAATAGGGAGGGTGTCTGCTTCCCGAATCTGGACTGGGAGCTGGTTCCACAGGAGAGGAGCTTGATAGCTAAAGGCTCTGCCTCCCATTCTATTTTTGGAAATTCTGGGAACCACAAGTAGGCCTGCATTTTGGGACCGAAGTGGTCTAGTAGGATGATATGGTACTAAGAGATCTTTTAAATATGATGGGGCTTGGCCGTTTAAAGCTTTATAGGTAAGAAGAAGGGTTTTAAATTCTATTCTGCATTTAATTGAAGCCAATGGAGAGAAGCTAATGAAGGTGAAATATGATCTCTCTTACCAATCCCAGTCAGTAATCTTGCTGCAGCATTTTGGATTAATTGGAGGCTTTTTAGAGAGTTACTGGGGCAGCCTGAAAGTAGAGAATTACAATAGTCCAATCTAGAAGTAACAAATGCATGAACCAATTTTTCAGCATCGCTTTGGGACAGGATGCTCCTAATTTTGGCAATGTTCCGTAGGTGGAAGAAGGCTGTTCTAGAGATTTGCTTTATCTGTGAGGTAAATGACAAATCCTGGTCAAAAATGACTCCAAGATTCCTTGCAGTACTACTGGGGCAAGAGTTATGTCGTCTAAAGTAGCGATATGGTTAGAAAACATGTCTCTTAGACTATTAGGCCCAAATACAATAACTTCAGTTTTATCTGAGTTTAGAAGAAGAAAATTATACGTCATCCAGTCCCTTATATCTTTAAGACATGCTTGTAGTTTGATTAATTTATTTGTTTCATCAGGTTTCATAGATAGATATAACTGCATGTCATCAGCGTAGCAGTGAAAATTTACAGAGTGTTTTCTAATAATGTTGCCAAGGGAGACATATATAGAGTAAAGAGTATTGGTCCTAATACAGAGCCTTGTGGAATTCCATAACTAACTTTTGTGTATGTCGAAGATTCATCATTAACGTGAGTAAATTGGAATCTATCTGATAGATACGATTTAAACCAATTTAGTGCTGTTCCTTTAATTCCAATTACATGTTCTAGTCTCTGTAATAATATTCTGTGATCAATGGTGTCAAATGCAGCACTAAGATCTAGCAGAACTAGTATAGAGACAAGTCCGTTATCTGAAGCCAGAAGAAGATCATTGGTGACTTTAATCAGTGCGGTTTCTGTGCTATGATGAACTCTAAATCCTGACTGAAATTCTTCAAACAAGTCGTTTCTGCGCAGGTGGTCACATAATTGCTTTACAACTACTTTTTCAAGTATTTTAGAAATAAAAGGGAGATTGGATATTGGTCTGTAATTGGCCAAGACATCTGGATCCAGACTAGGTTTTTTAAGTAGAGGTTTGATTACAGCTATCTTATAAGCCTTTGGTACATATCCTGTTTGTAAGGATAGATTAATGATATCTAATATGAACGTGTCTAATAAGGGTAGAGCATCTTTGAGCAGTCTAACTGGAATAGGGTCTAGCAGACATGTTGTTGGTTTAGATGCCATAATAGTTGAAGTTAATTCAGCAAGGTCTATGGGCACAAAGCAGTCTAAAGGGGACTGAGGACTTGCTGATGATTCTAATTCTGTTGTATTTGTGGGGAGGGTCTGGTGAATTTTATTTCTAATAGCTATGATTTTGTTTGTGAAGAAGGTCATGAAGTCAGTGCTACATAGCGTTGAGGGAATACTAGTCTCAACTGAACTATGGCTCTTAGTCAGCCTGGCTACAGTGCTGAAAAGAAACCGGGGTTGTTCTTGTTTTGCTCTATTAGTGATGAATAATAAGCTGTTCTGGCTTTACGGAGTGCTAATTTGTATAAGTATAAAGTCTTTTTCCAGGCTAGGCGTGATTCTTGTGAATGAGTGGAACGCCACTTCCTTTCTAATCTTCGTGACGCCTGCTTTAAATTGCGGGTGTGCGAGCTATACCATGGAGATGGCCTATTCAGAATTACTGCCTTCTTTTTAGAGGGGCAACACTATCAAGTATGGAACGTAAAGATGCTGCATATTTATCAGTAAGGTAATCAACTTGTACAGGAGTACAGTTAATGAGGCTACTCTCAGTTATATCAGTACATGTTGAAGTAAATGATGAAGGGATCATTTCCTTAAATTTGTTCACAGTGTTTTCAGATAAACACCTACTGAAGCAAAACTTCTCTAGCTGCCGTGTAGTCCAATAAACTAAATTCAAATGTTATTAGGAAATGGTCAGAGAGAACAGAATTATGAGGAAATACTGTTAGTTTATCAATTTCAATACCGTATGCAAGGACAAGGTCTAGGTGTGACTAAAACAGTGAGTGGGTTCATTTACAATTTGAGAGAAACCAATTGAATGTAATAATGAAGTAAATGCTGTGTTGAGGGAGTTACTGTCAGCATCTACATGAATGTTAAAATCGCCCACTATGATGACTTTATCTGCACTAAGCACTAAGTCGGCTAGAAAATCAGAGAAGACAGAATTACTGTTTTACCATCAGCTAGTAACCATATGGTTACTGATTTGGCTGATTGATATGGAAAATAATCCACAGATGAGGTCAGAGAACTATGAGAATCACCTGCAGCAACTGACAACATCTGTAGTAAAGGCTACATCAGGCAAGAAACCAACAGGACATTTTATTGTCATACAAGCAGTAAAGCAGCACTATTTCATAACTGCACAGCAAAAACTTGGCTAATAAGCAGCAACATGCTGTGAAATCATGTTGTCCTGAGGCAGTTGTGTCCATCTGTGGGTCTGTCTCCACTTTAGAGACTTGTCATCACTCTGAGGCCCGTAGATATGATATGATGAACTCATAAAATATGATAAAACACAGCCGTTAGAAAGTAACTGTGTAAATGTGTTACTTTAACTTTTAGTCCACTACAGTTTAGGGAAAATCCTTCACATCCTCAACAGTTTATAAAATCAGACTGCACAGGTCTGTATGTAACACAGGTAGATAAACATTTTTATTTATTATTATTTTCACCATAAGTTTCACCTTATGACTATGCAGACTTATGTCTTAGAGGATGTAATTTTACTTTATAAAAACTACATATACTTGTAGTGGAGCAAATATTATCACCTTTACTTCAACTATTGAGTTGAGTAATTTGTGTGACCTCAGTGTCATAATAATACACTCTGAAGCAGGCCACTGAGGGCCAGTAAGTACACAGAAATACATATGAAACATATATTGTCTATTAAGTGAACATGTTTCTAATGCTTAAAGTAAATGAAATGATAAATGATCTGCACTTATATAGCGCTTTTCTACCTGTTGGTACTCAAAGCGCTTTACACTGCTTCATATCTACCCATTCACACTCTCAAACACACACACATTCATACACCGATGGGGAGCTGCTATGCAGCTGACCGAGGCTCACCGGGAGCAACTAAGTGGGGTTCAGTGTCTTGCTCAAGGACACTTTGACATGTGACCAGAGGAGCCAGGGATCAAACCAACAACTGTGGGATTGGTGGACAACCGCGCTGCCAACTGAGCCACAGTCGCCAAAGTCTGATGACAAAACGTTTATTTACTGAGATTAGAAGAGAAAACCTGTTCTCTTATTTAATTCTACGCCTTTTCATGTGCTACAGTGTTCACTGTGACCCACGGTGCAATTATTTACAGGACATCATACTGTCATGGATGCCCTGCAGCTCCTGTCATGGTTTTTATTTCTAATGTAGTTTTTGACCTATACTCAACTTTTGCATCATTAGTCTGTCACATACGTAGAAGCCTGTGATCTGTTAACTTCTCTATAACATAAAAAAAACACTATGACATAACCCACTATGATGGTGCTAAAGTCCTTGTTATCACAACAGAGATGCATAAACATCGAAAAATGTCACATTTTGTCATTTCACAAGAAGAGAGAATAATAAATAGTTCTATTATTCTGAATGTATTACACTCACCAGGTTACAGACTGAGACCTGTTGATAGTCAAAGCTTCTTGTGTGGTTCCCAACTTGCCATTGCAGCACTTCATCTGTGCACAGCACCACCTAGTGATGGAAAAGAGTTAAGACAGGGGCAGCTACAGTCTTTGTCTCTCTCTCTTTGTCTCTCTCTGTCTCCACAGGACTGTTACCTGCGTTGAAGTGAAGACATAGAGACTGTGCTTGTTTTACATCGTGTGGTTGTAATGTGCCAAACGTGTCAGTTGTAGGTACATTTCTTGTGTTTGTCTTCCTGATACGATTGCAAAAACTGAGAAAAATCAGGATGCCGTTGTAGTTTTTATTAGTAGGTAGAGACATGTTTGAAAAACACGACGTGGTAATAAACTGCATATTACTGTGGTGCAGATCAGAGGTTTGTCTTTGGTAAATAGCAAACTGTGGCACATGCTGCTCAGCTGCACACAGCTCACGAGTTCACTGCTGAGTCATGCAACGCTGCAAAGTTCTGGTAAGAAAAGACATTTTGGATTGACTGGATGAAATCTTTGTTTCATACAATGGAGGGATGAGACACCCCTCACCTGCAGGGCCTATCTGCCTGGTTGCAGCTGGTACAAACATGTGGCAAAAATAGGAGTACACCTTGAATTTTAATATATTTATGGTCATACATGACAATAATGATAGATTTAATTTTTATCCTAAAAGTTCTACATTGATTAAAAATCATTAAGAACCTTCTGACTCAGCAGATAAACTAGAACAGGTCCGTCAGCTTTTAGTGAGGACCTGACCAAGGCTGACTCCCACTAAAATCAGCGTTTTCGCAGCACCATAGTAGATGTGATCGGTGCTTATAGAGTTTGGTCATACGCTGCACCATTATCCCTTCATCCTTTTTGCATCCAGACAGGGAATTCATACGCAGATACTGTGGACGGATCTGTATGTTTTATGACTGTATATACACATAATATAACATGTACAATTATTCCTTTTGTGTCTAATAAAAATTCTTAAATGAAGTAATGCATTCAATGTCTCTGATTATCATTTTATTTATTCATCATGAAAACAATACAATGTTACATCCTCTTATTTTGCTCATTTGACAGGGACAATACAGACAAACACTGTGCCGTAAAAAAGGTCCCATAGGTGCAGCCTTGAAACCTCTTTTAGTTCCTGTCCTACTGTAGCCTGCTGTGAATGCTGCTCGTTTACAGACAGTTTAAAGGTGAAGACAAACACCCGTCCAGAATGTCACGTTAATGACCAGTCAGAGCAAATATATTTCAATTTCTATTTAATTCATGTATAAAGTTGAACATTTAAAGACAAACCTCGGCTAATTAGAAACATGAATATCCTGAGGAACAGCACATTTTAATAAAACAATCAACAAACTCCAGTCACGAAATGTTTAACAATAACTACAACTACAGACGAGCAAATTTGTGTATCATTCATGGATCAATTGTCCTTCTCTTTACTAAAGGAGTCACAGTGTTTGTCTGCATCCCTGAGGTCAGTCCGACCCCTGACAAGGCGGAGGGGGCAGCAGGAAGACTCCGTTTGGGCTGCTCGTGCCCTTCCATGCTGGGTTAGATGCGTAGGGCTGTGAACTGTGATCTAGAAACCGCTTCTTGGCTGCCCTCTTGTTACACAGCAGGTAGATGATCTCGATGATGTTCAGGATGACGGAGATGCCCGAAACTACGAGCATGAACATGATGAATATCGTTTTCTCAGTGGGACGTGAAATGTAACACTGTGAACCTGTGAATCTGGCGCAGGGTTCTTTTATCTCACAGTGGTAGTAGAGGGGATGAAAATGAAGCCAAAGATGTAGAACTGGCCCACGATGAATCCCACCTCCAGGAAGATCTTGGTGATCAGCTGGATCATGTATGTGCAAAAGAGGATACCTCCGATCTTCACCTTCCCTCTCTCATCTGTATACTTGGGTTTCTTCTGCACACTTCCGTCCTGGCTGTCCCGCAACTGCTTCTCTTTGTGGATGATGTGGACAGCATGGCCCAAGTAGACCAAGGTGGGCGTTGACACAAAGGTGATATGCAGGACCCAGTAATGAACGTAGGACAATGGGAACTTCTGGTTGTAGCAGGCGTGTTGACATTCTGGCTCCAGGCTGTCACAATAGAACTCTGACACTTCGTCTCCCCAGACTTTGTCTGCAGCAGCACCGAGGACAAACATCCTGAACAGGAAGAGGACGATCATTCAAATCTTCCCCACCACAGTGGAGTGAGACTAGACCTTGTCTAACAGTGCGGACAGGTAAGACCAGTCGCCCATGGCTAGAAATTAATGTCTACAGAGGGGGAGAAACACACAGGCGTTAAACTTACAACATCCAAACTTAGTTACTAAGAAGAGACAGTTTGAAAACACAGAGTGAAATAAACAGAATTTCTGTCAAGATACTCTTAGAGCACTTTTATCACAAAGTATAAAGAATTAAAAAGCACAAAGAAGGAAAAACAACTGAGTTATTTCTTTCTAACTGAACTATGCACCACTGTCCTTGTCTTTTAGACACAATCAAATATTATTTCTGTGTAAAATTAAATTAAACTTGGTCTGTGTGACAGTCAGAAAACACTGCAACAGCTTCACTCATCCTTTGAAAGCCCTTATCTGCCTTTGTGGAGCAAGTAAAGGTGCAGCTACTTGTCATAATACATAAAAATATTAATACAAGTTATTATATTATATATTAAAATAAATGTACTTACACTAACACATAAACATGTATTAGTATATTTTTATGTAAGTATTAGCATCTCCAAAGTTAAGCATAACAAATAAATGTAGTAGAAGAAGAAGAAGTTCTGTGCACAGCTGAGTCAGCTCAGCACTGACAAGTGAAGATGTGAATTAGTCAAGGTGGCTTTCTGACTGAAAGTGAAGCGAAGGGGATTCTCAGCTACATCTGCCGTGTTCTTCTGTCACAGCTTAAGTTTTTTGTTGATTTTTAATATCCACCTTAACCACTACACTCAAAAACTATTCATAAGTTTGTAACAACTGCTTCAGTCCATATTGTACTCTTTTAATTAACAGACCTCCTATTTTAACATTTCTCCAGTGGAGGAAGAAAATACAAAGAAACACTTTGTTTGAAACACATTTGTTTTAACTTTTAGCAGTCTTAATTAAGCTCACAGTCGAGACATCTATGATGAATTGTTCCAAAAATAACAGCTTTCCACATACATGAAGAAAACAAATCTTGCAGAACTCCAGAAAGCACAGTCTTGTTTAAGCTCACCTACTCCTGAAGCTTGTTTTTGAGGAACTGTACCATGGACGGCAGTTAAAAATCTTCCGCAGGAATCAAAACATGCATTTATGTTGTGGTGGGCAGCATACGTCCAAACAGCAAATTGGTCCAAATAAAAGAGCACAAGTCATTTCGATGTTCCCCAAGCCTCTGACATGTTTCAGAACTTCAATTACGACAGCAAAGTCCTGTGGGTAATCGTCAGGCACCATCCTTCAGTACCATGTATACTCCCCATCACAGCTTGCTCCATGGGACTGTGTGTTAGGATCTGAACCCTGTAGGAATGAATACAAAAGGAGTCATGTGAACTACAAATATAATATTAGGCGCAGCAAGATGCTGAAAGCAAGACGCAGACAGCAAGGGCAGAATTTAATGCAACAGTTAATAAGAGCACCTTGTGGAAAGCAAACAGTCAGAGGTAGTAATGAAATAAAGACAAACATATAAAATCTAAATGAAATTAACACTTAATAATTAAGTATTGACTGGATAAATATTGAAGAAAACATCCAAAATCCTGTGCCCTCATTCCATATCCACCTCCTTGTCTAACCATAACATAATGACCACCTGTGCAATCTAAGGCAGCAGCTCTGCATGAATCCTACTTTTACTAGGTTAGACTTTCTCAGTTTTTAGGTTGAAATTATCAGACAGGTGATAATTCTACTATGTTTTCACTACTGAGGTCAAAGTGGGTAGTGTAGTTGTACTGGAGTGCATTGTAAGCAGTGGTGGTTCTAATGTTTTGGCCACATTATTCATTTCTAACTACGCATTCCAGAACAACTCCACAAAAACAAAAAATCTGAACTTCACAAATGTGAGAAGACTTAGCAAAACTTCAAGGTATATGAAACGCAAACTATTTTCTCAGTAACTTACCATATATTCCTTCTCAGTGACAGCTTGTTCTTATGGTTTAGATTCAGGTAGGCTTAAGGATGTAAGCTGTTGTATAGTGTCATCCTGTAGAAACAAAAGGTTAAATATAAGAAAAAGCTTCAACAAAGAATTGAGAATGATGATGTAAGCTTTATTTAAAAAAAATACACAACACAAACCTTAGAAATGACAATCTCCAAGTGTCATATTTTTCTTACAGCTGCCCCAATGTTGCACCAGGAGATCTCCATCAATTCTGAGGAGTATCGATCATTGAAGAATGTAGACAGTAGGGTTACAGCATGAACTCTCCTTATCAATCTGAAAAACATTAAAATAATTTGTCACCAATTGTTATCGTGAGCAATTTGTAAAAAAAAAAAAAAAAAAAAAAAAAAAAAAACATTTTTTTTTTTTAACCTTACTGTACACGTATGAATAGGAGGTCCAATAATGAGAAGGTAGTGCTTTAAATATTGATGCTTTATGATGAGGTTGATGTTAGACAAAAGGTTTCCTGTATATCTGGCAGTGTTTACTGAGTTGGTAATTCAAGACATGATATAGATTAGTTGATCTCTATCCTGGTTATCAAGGACCCCTGCCCCGCCCCCCCCTATGGACCAAAATGGACAGAGGCTACAACAAGCTAGTTCTTGAGATGCAAAATGTCATGCCAGTCATCCTCTGGAGCAATGAGACTAATGAGGTGACAACGATTACTTTTATCTCCACATTTATACTTGAATTTGGACAAATTGTCTAAAGTGAAGAATTTTTAGACGTGCAAGCTCCACTGGCATAAATCCCTCAAGTCGCTTTCTGTGCAGCCCATGTCTTTAAAAGGTACATAAACAATTTTAATATAGACAAAGATACTGATGGCCACGTTTGTTATATTGACAGATTTACAATGTTTTAATAATTTATACCTACAGCTGTCCTCTGTAACAATGCCTGCATTTCCACGTACACATCACTGAAAGGGAAACATCAGTTATGTTAGTGTTTTATGAAAAAATACCATGTATAATGTGCACACAAACAGAGCAGAGTTTTTGCAGCTCTAAAAGAAGAAAATATATATTCACTTCATTTCCACCAGGCATAAAACACTGTACTCTGTACCTACCATAACTTTCAGTTACATTTATTAGGACATTACAGGGCATTTGATTGTATGACTTTTCATTTTTCAAATTGTGTGGTATTCCGAAAATCCGTGAAGTGAGATGTTTGGATGTAAGTGGCCTCATGTACAGACATGAAGAGCCTCAGTGCTACCGGAATGCAATTACGGTTAGCTTCACTGAAAAGTAACGCTAAAGATTTACTCAACACGAATATACGACGTTTCAGCACCAAACTTTGTCAGTGGACCCGAATTATACCGTTAAATACGGTCAAAGGTCGAGCTTACTTTACGTCTATGTGTAGCAGAAATAACTTTAACACAGACATTAAAAAACAGCTGGTTCGGATTATGTAAGGAGCTCGGTTAACGAAAAACAGTGTTTCAAGCTAACGTTCAACTTTGACAAAACAAATCTGCTAGAAAAATCTCAAGAAGCGCCCAATAACTATTTTTACTAATCACCAGTCCCACAGTAGTAATTACAAACAGATACATTTTGTACTTACCACTAAGTTCAAGGATGTCTAGCGATGAAATACAGGATTGAAATGCGCAACTTCCTTGTCAATTTTAAATTCCCGCTTCTTCGACCTTCGGATTTCCGGGGTTGATGATCATGCGCAGTAGAGACTCGTTGCCTCGAGACGCTTCATTCTCATTGGATGAACAGGTGCTGATCTAACTCACCTGGATTTTCTTTCACTCGTTTCCAACAAACAAGAATAAATCGTTTAACATAACAAAACTTGTTATATTCTTATACGTCAAACATACTTGTATTTTGCAAATCCAACACTCCACTTTTGGACTTTTTTGAGTGTGAGCATTTCTGAAGGAATAAACAAAGGATTATTACAGGACCTCAGTACAGTAGATTTTACAGAATTTAGAAACAGTTTCCTTGAGCTGGACAGCAACATATGAACCAGAGAGGTTCAGGAAACAAGTGATGACCACGATCCCAAATAAACTGGAGAAAAACCGCCGAATAATAGACAGTGTAACTGAACAAGGAAGAAAATACGAGTGTGTCATGAACATATGTCTGTATCTACACACTTGACATTATTGCTCTGAGCTCACTGACTTAGTGCTGACATAGTGGGAGTCCAGTCTTTTACCCTCATTTGTTTGACCTTTATTTAATTAAGTTTGTATCACTGAGGCATCAGGGGCCAAAAACCTGAATGTTTTCTTGTCCAGTTCAGGTCAACAAATAGCAGAGCATTATTAAAAGACAAGACACACAGGAAGGAATGATACTCACAATTGTTGGCAACGCTTCTTCTTAATCCTGATCCAGCCCAGTACAATAAGCAGGAAACAGTGACTTCATGTTCTCACGGAACTGATCCACATGTGCTAATAACAGGAGACGATTGATTTGTAGGAGACAAACTGGTTAATAAACCAGCATTTAGTTGTTCCTGCTGTTTTTTAGACTGGATTCAAATCAACACCTGATAATGTTTCTTATCACATTGCAACTAAAAACTCACGGCACATGTTAAGATTCTTTTAGACATTATTTCCATGAAATTGTGAATAATGTAATTTAGAAAGATTTATTTCATAAAAGTTAAAAACCTGTTTCAGTAAGAATAAGTGATCTTAGTAACACACACACTGACAGTTTGTCATGTCAAATACTTTAATAAAAACTAATAAATAAATGTTTCCATTAAACGTGTTTATTTCATCTGACTCATCTTGATTCATCCAGCTCTAAAGATCATCTTTAACAAAATCACACATTTGGACACGTGGTTTATACAGAGCAGGACTGATTTTTATCCAGTCAGTTTGGGGTTCAGTGTCTTGTGCAGGTACATTTGCACAGTCGGGCTGAGAATCAGCGAAGCCACGATCCACATGTGGACAGTCACCAACTGAGCCTCTGCTGTCCCCTCACCACAGATCTCAGTCAATCGTGGTTTTGTCTTCCACTTATTATATGATAGATAAACATGTGTATTATTTTATTCTCCAACCGATGACACATTCATGTGTCCTCAAACAGTTTTAGCAGAAGTGTGGACAGTGATGACA
This sequence comes from Channa striata, assembly GCA_033026295.1. Classification (NCBI taxonomy): domain Eukaryota; kingdom Metazoa; phylum Chordata; class Actinopteri; order Anabantiformes; family Channidae; genus Channa; species Channa striata. The sequence goes on from JAUPFM010000078.1 coordinate 63,697, forward strand.
GCTTTTGAGCATCTAAAATCGCAAGCGTGAAAAACATGTTTTTCACCACAACCCTTCAACAGAAAAAACGTCCATGTAGAGGCCGCTTACGCGTGTCCAATGGTCCAAAAAAGATCCACTTCAGAGATCGATGTATTATAAAAACGTTGCAGATTTATTGAACTTCTGTGTTCTTAAGTACAGCTAATAACAACAGTTCTAAAATCACGTTAATATAATACCTAAACTCCACTGAGCACGGTAAGAAAAGTGTGTGCCTTCCACAGCCAAACACTGGACTTCAACAATGACTTGCTGCTCCAGTCCATTTCTAACAACCAGAAAAGCAATACAAAGCATATATAAGCATAATACAAACATTTGAGAAAGTTAACATTGGCTCATTCACACCCGGGCCCCAACTGTGCACCAATATTAAGAAATAGTTGACTTAATGTTGGAAACAATTACCAAATCATAGTGAACAATGAAACTGTTCAACCCGCATAAGGTGTAGCAAATGTGTAACAAGTAACAGTAAATATGTTGCTAAAATTAGGAGCATCGTGTCTCAAAGTGAAGCAGAAAAACTGGTCCATGCATTTGTTCCTTCTAGATTGGACTAATGTCATTCTCTACTTTCAGGATGCCCCAGTAACTCCCTTCAATGAATCCAAAATGCTGCAGCAGGATTTCTGACTGGGATTAGCAATGACTTATTGTTTGACAATCATTTGTCATTGACTGGATATGTCTATGGGAGGATGAGATAGAGGCTGCTAAACTGAAAGCACGGAGTTGCTCTAGATACTGACTGAGAACGTTAACGTGACAAATCTACCTACAAAATGTACAAGGCTGTTATCCCTGAAATTATGAAATTGATCTTCTATCAAATACAACATTTTGTTTGTAGAGCAGAGAACACTATGAAATCAACCCAGAGCCAAAGTCAGAACCAATGTCTTTGCCAACATGAATCCACGGATTAACTGTGATGTCTGCTATGATTATTCAGTCATATTAAACATCTGCTCGGCTACATAAGCTACGTCTCTGTGGCTCTGAACAGTTTCATAAGAAGTCATCATATATCAGTTGCATTTTCATTAACATGAAGTTGGTTTAGATCACAGTAAACCTCATTAGGTTCCTGAAGGCTGCATTATGTCCATTTTCTAAATGACTCTCTGTAAAATTATTAGTAAAACAGATTAGGAAAATGGGAAACAAGTTACTAGCTTCCTAACGAACTGTATATGATTGTGCTACGTTAGTATCAAATCATTTCTAATTGAATGACATAACACACACGACATGTCGCTCATTGTGTCCATCTAGTGTCTAAAAAGAACCACTGCTCCAGCTTTTACTTTGAAAGTCAGAGACTCAGGCAGGTACTTCTGAACATCTGAAGACACAAAACTGTGGTGCTGACAGTCAAAGGTTTGTCTCCTGTTACTTCCTTCGTGTCCCTGCTGTGTGGTGAACAGTTAATCGTCTCTGGGTGTTTTTTTTGTCTCTGCTTTGTGTCCGACTGTCTTCTGTCAAATGTCTGGGAGGTCAGGCAGCTTCCTGAGCGACGGCTCGGTTAGTGAAGGAGTTTGCCAGCAGGGCTCAGACACTTTTTAGTGTGCGCTTGTGTTTGGCTTTGTCATGGAAATATAATCAACAACTACTGGTTCCAAAGACAGACACCTCGAGTGTAATCAGTAAAGAAACTCGCATCCAGGACTTTTTTTTATCTTCAAGAGAGAAGGTCGCAGACAGTTTCGTGCCCTGTCTAGTGCTGTTCCAAAGACTGATACATCACAAACAGGTTTTATACCTGTCTGCTGGTGGATCATTCCCCACTATCAAGCAGTTGTTCCCATCACACACACATGAACATGGCGACTCTGGGTCATAACAGTTTGGCCAACAGTTTACGATCCACACAAATACTGAAGACAAAATATGTATGTAAGACAAAGTTAGTTATGCTTTGAAGCATTCTTCGTGGCTACACTTTGCTGTTACAAAAGACAAAACATAAGCATTAAAATGTAATCATACCCAATTTTTCCATCACAATTCCCTCCTTTTATTACATTTTATTCACAAGACATACAACACTGGTCATCAGATGTTTAAATTCACAGAGTCATTGTCATGATGCTTGTTTTGTGTCACGCAGACATCACTGAGTTTCAGAGCCAAGCAGATATTAGCAGCTACCATGAGCAATCTTAAACTGAGCCGTCTTCACTAGACTCTGTTGTTAACATGAATATATTGCTTATTATTTAGACAAATTTTAGGAGGTGAAAATTATGGAAGAGAAAGTGTCAGCGTATTACTATTAGTACTAGATAATACTAATAGGGGCTAATGTCAGTTAGCGACGGGTAATGTTGCAACAGTACTTACTTGTGTCATCATTTGTAAGTTAATGAATATTGTTCTGAGAATATGTATTAACTAAGAATTTTAATGCATAAAAAGTAAAGTACTATCTATATTTTCCTCTCAAATGTAGTGAAGTAAATGTAAAAATCTTCTTTTCTGCTCGGTCGGTGTGGAGACACTTTCTTGATAAATCTCCACTTTATCTCAAACTCTAAAACGTCCTTCAAGCTCTGGATAAAAAGCTTCATAAAAGCAGCATAATGTCCTTCACCTGCTAATGTATTTGAAACAAAGCAGAAGACAACGTCTGGCAATGCAGCAACATGCATTTTCACAGTAATGGATGTCAGAAATTCACTTTTTCATTTTTGAGATGCCTGAGATTGGTCCGTACTATCATTCTACTCTCATGTTCATTAAAACAACTGAAGAACCTCAGTCGAACGGAGACCTGTTTGTCCGAGATACTTGGCCAATTTCATTTTGACTACATGTCAGTCTCAACTCATTTAAAATGAATGATCACATGGTCAAATCGTTTATCAGATACCGTATATACTCCCTGTGGCATCAGTAATGTCACACAGATAAGCAAGACAAGATTGACAATATTTCTCTCCGTGTTTAAGATTCAATTAAAACAATTATAAAAGGAATTCTAAAACATAGCTTTAGAAGCTTTAGAATTTGAATCGTTTTTGTCTTCAGTTAAGTAACCAACATTATCTCTGGATGCCACGACTGATTCCTCTGCAACTATCACAGCCTGTAGACAGCAGGGTCATTCTTAGCTAAAAAGTCATTATCTGTCATCATGGTCCTGTAACAAAATACATGTCATACAGTCATTTCTCAGGTGAACAAACTAAATATTTTCATATATATATGGGTTTGGATTGGGTCACACTAATGTGAAATCTGCTTATGATGCTCAAGTTATTTTAGCATAACCTAAGAGTTATCTTGTTTGGCTGTCATACATTTTAGTGAGAGAGTTATTTGATCACATGACCTAAAGAAGTGACTTTAGGTCGGGCAAATTGTAATGTAAACGGACTTCATGTCCATTTTCTACTAAATATTGGGGTAGGTGCACCTTTTCTAACTTGCAGGCTTCTTCAGACAGGCTGCAGATGATAAAATCATCTTTTCCAGGGTGCATGCAAACCACTGTCCACTTGCTCCCGACGACCACTCAGCAGATCCCACCGCTGTCACCAAAAATTGACAACTACTGCTTCCAGATACCTCGGGTGTAATCGATAAAGAAGCTTGCATCCAGGATGTCTTTTAAGGGTTTAATTATCTTGCAAGAGAGAAGGTCACAGACAGAGTTTTGTGCCCTGTCCAGTGCTGTTCTAAAACTCATCACAAACATGTTTTACTGCTTGGCAGAACATTCCCACCATCAGGCTTCCAACACTCCACGTGAAGGTGTTGACTACAGCCATTTCTATCCTCTTAGCAAAGTCCACTACCATCTGTCCTTCTGGATTCCTTTCCTTCACATCAAACCTGCCCATCACCTCCTCATCACCTCTGTTCCCCTCACCAACATGCCCATTGAAGTCTGCTCCAACAACTACTCTCTCTCCTCTGGGGATACTCTCTACAACCTCATCAAACTCACTCCAGAATCTCTCCTTCTCTTCCAACTCAAAGCCAACTTGTGGAGCATACCCACTGACTACGTTCACCCTCACCCCTTCGATTTCTAGCTTTAGGTTTATCACCCTGTCTGAGACTCTTTTCACCTCTAGAACATTGTTCACAAACTCCCCCTTCAGGATCACTCCTACCCTATTTCTCTTCCTATCCACACCACGGTAGAACAGTTTGTATCCTCCTCTAATACTGTGTGTTTTGCTACCCTTCCACCTCGTCTCCTGCACACACAGTACATCTACCTTCCTTCTCTCCATCATTTCTGCCAGCTCTCTACCTTTCCCTGTCATTGTGCCAATGTTAAGAGTCCCTACTCTCAGATCTAAGCTCCTGCCTTTCCCCTTCTCTCTCTGACCAAGAACCCTTTCGCCTCCTCTCCTTCTTCGACCAACAGTAGTCCAATTTCCACTGGCACCCTGAAGGTTAACAGCACCGTGGCGGTCGTTGTTGACCCGGCCTCAACCAATCCGGTATTAAAGTGGTATGGATGACTTTCGCATGGTTGTACTTGGCAACATTTTACGCCCGATGCCCTTCCTGACACAACCCTCTCTATTTATCCGGGCTTGGGACCGGCACAGAAGTTACTGGCTTGCAACCCCTGTGGCTAGATTATTATTGCCAATTACACAATTGTTTTTAAAATTTCTGCGTAAAACTCCAAAACAATATTAGAAATCGAAAACTAAAGAAAAAAAACAACACAATCTCTAAGATAGTGACATTCATACATATGTAAAATGACTATTCTTTTTTTTTTACTGAAAGCTAAATAACAGATTGGTCCTTTCTTTAATCTTTATTAACAAACAACTGTTTTAGACCCTACTTATTAAGTGGAAATACGTTGCATACATGAACTTTTAAATTAAACTCGTAAAGTTGTATACGTACCCAGGAGCTGATGTTATCTTGTACTTGACTACAGATGAATCTCCTTTCTCCCTGTAGATCAGGGCTCTGACAGGTTTAGGGGTCATCATTAGGTTGCTGCTACTCTCAGGAATCATTTTATCTGCTGGCACATGATTCTCCTCTTTCTCACTTTCTACAGATGCTAACAAATAATGAACATTGGGTTAAAGTATTTTCGTTATCACAATGAGTAGACATTTCAGTGAGATTTCACAGCTGAAATAAAAATTTATTAATTACACTTTAAAGCTGCATGAATCATTTTTTTGTTTATAAACTATAAACAAAAGAAATTAGCGCCATTATCGCATTCAGCAAATTTTTATCATTTTGCACTTTATAAGAAGGGCAAACGGTCTCAAGCGCATATGCTGCACTGTGGCAACAAACAAACCCTCTCAACATTTAAAGACAGAACTGTCAAGTTTGGCTTCAGTTGCATTGTTCTACAGCAGCTTGCTGGTCCACAGCACCTATCAGCAACAACAATACTCTCAAGAACGCGTATTGCAGGAGAATGTAGACACCGATATAAACATAGATATGATCACAGCCAATTATCAGATATGATCACAGCCAATTACCTACAGTCATATGTGACATATGACTGTGTGAAAAAGAGAACACGTTATTTCTTTGATTTTCTCTTCTCATCTTTGGTGGGAGAGACTAAGGTGAACTGTTGATGCAATAAAGGGAACTTAGATTTATCCATTTACTGTTGTGGACTGCACACAATCAAGTAGCTTAACTGGATCCCAGGAGGGGCCACACAGTAAGCTGAAGCCCTAAGGCTGGAAGAATCACGTCAACATATAAAACAGATTGAGACTATACTAAATAATAATGACTGCAATTTGTACAACATAAGCAAGCAGTGAAACACAAATAGTTACCACAGTGGCGACACAAAAAACAAAGAGGCCAGGCACCTTGGATCTCGTCCTTTTTCTTCAGAATTTCAAACACCACATTCCGCAGCTCGTCCACTGGCTGGAACAACATAGGGACAGAAAAAAGTATTTGTTCATTTTCACCCTTAAACCAAACATAATCAGTGAATATTTTAGACTGTATTGCTGATTACTTTAACAAATCAAGTTGGGAGGACTGATACACACTGCTAAGGCACAACGTTAATGCCACCTGGTAGCATTCATTTTGTGGGATGGCAGTGGTCAGCTTGGTCATTCCGAGCAGAATCCAGTTACTGTACACAACACCATAAGCAAGCTGCAATGCACTGTGTTCAATTTTATCCATGCCCCTGTCAAACATCACAATAACCAGCTGATATTGTTGTAGCTGATCACTGGTACAACAGGACTTACAATAGCAGCAATGATAATGTAAACAGCTGTAGCTGCTGAGTCACTGGCAGAGAAACAACTCAACCCAATAGGAATCCTGTGGAATGCTGTGATCTCCATAGAGCCTTTAACACCAGATGTCCTAAGAACATGGATGAACTGACACAGTTCATTCAGGAAGAATTCCCCCTGAACGTTGTTGCTGCAGCTGTCTTGGTTACGGTTATACCCACCTTCAAGAGTGAACAAAAGGTCCGCCAAGATAAGTCTGTCTGTTTTTCTCTCTGCCTCCTAAGAGCCCCACAAAATGAAGCCCCAACAGTTGTCAAAGCTAATAAAGCAGGGGTGGCCAAATCCGGACCTTGAGGGCCACAGTCCTGCTTGTTTTCCAACTACGTCTGCACAACTCAATGCTGATTACTGGGATCAGGTGTGTTCAGTTATTCAGAAGCTTTTTTCCAGCGCAGTAGGTAGTAGATTACGTATTGTAACCACAGGTTCTATAATTATAAGCATAGCCCTCTAACAGCTGTAGCTATTGGGTTTAGACTGTGCCACAGCCATTGCCAGGAGGACGTCAACGCAGCTGCCATCACTTTCCCAATCTCCTCGGCCAGCTCAATGGGAAGAGCCCCAGACTATGCTGCAATGGAGGAGACGAAGGAGGAGAGCAGTGCAGTGTTGTTGACGGCAGCCGCCGTCTGAGTGGCGCACTGATGTGTGCGGTCAGTGAGGCCGGTTGTGACCTGATAGAAGCCATGCTCCTTCTCTCCGTGCACTTTAAGAAGGTGTCATAGCGTGCAACTAGCGACTTCAGTTTAACTTGATTCTGCCGTCCTACGATAAAAATGGAAGGACGGCAGGAAAGTGTGGCCAGAGAGGAGACGCGTGGTCTCTTGCTCGCCGTGGTAAATGTCACCGACCATCTTCTTGGGGACAGCGGCAAGCATGCTTGATTATCTCCAGAAGGTCCCGGAGAAGGCCGGCAGGCAGGAGGAGAGGGGTGGAGTGCCACTGTGCTGATGGTGCCTCCTGTTCACCATCAAAATCCAATGGGACGACGAAGGGACTGCCCTCTTGCACAGCGCTCACCTTGTCTAGAACATAGCCCATGGTGAAGCATGAGCTAGCATCATTGTTGTCCTAACAGTCGCCCTCCTGGAGTGTCGCAAACGCATCCACACGCCAATAGTTCTCCTCCAGGGTCAGACGTGCACAATAGGGGCACGTGGACTGGGAGTGAGAGATAGCCCGCGTGCTCAGGGCGGAGGCATGTCACTCAGCGGGCATGGAGGTCGTCTTCCATGATGTAGCGGTGTTGCAGGATGTACAAATCCTGGACCCACCAGCAGAACAAAGCGAACTAAAAGGGAAGCAGAGCTCAGGTAACGGCGATATATATACTCGGGGTGCAGACCTGAGTGAGTCAGCATGAAAGATAATCTTCATGACTGCGCATGCGCGGCGATAAACCCAATAGCGATAGCTCTTAGAGGGCAAAGCCTATACGAAATAGAAGCATGCATCGCATTTATTAGACTTCAAGCATAAACAGTCTGTTATGGTGAGTAACCTAATTTCAAAAAATTTCTAAAGCCTCTGAAATTTGAATATAATGATTGGCTGACCTCCAACACAACACTAACAGCCTCTTCAAACATGGGCAAGACATCCAGGTTTCCCTCCTGCTCCATAAGACGGGCCTGACAGATCCAGTATTTGGCAAACTTCTGGGATACTGCCGCAGCCGTGCAACAACTTCCTTCACCTTTGCATTGTAACCCTAACCTAACCCCTAACCCAAGAGGGATGGGTTAAAAATAAATTTCACTTTAATATGTATGTGCAAATGTATATGTGACTAAAGTGATGAATAAAGGTTGTTATTCTTCTTCTTTTCAGGGATCAAACACACAAGGTACATTCCAGGCGGATTTCTAAACTGTAGCCTGAGTCTACCTGCTTAGGAGGTATTTACAGTATTTCCTCATCGCCACTTCACTGGAGTGACGTTGGACTAGGTCACTTCCTCGTCAGGAAGAGAAAAGCATAAAATCTGCAGAGCAACAGTGACAAGACAACATCTGAGATCTGAACCAAGCTCACTAATACAACTTCTAATCTACTGCTACTACAAGTAAAGTGGCTTTTCTTGTTGTATTTTCATTCAGAAACATTTCCTGGCATAAATATCATTTAGACTGTTTCTGTTATAAGGATTCGTGTCACTCAGACTTTCTTAAACATATAACATTATAAGTTTGTCATTATCTGTTATTCAACATAGACTGAGCTGGCAGTTCAGCACACTGACCTTTAGTGCAGGCATCACAGGCTTATGAACCTCACACTCATCACGGAGGTATGGTCTGAGCAGTAAAAATAGTTTTGGTTAATTACCATAAACACAATAAATGAAAACACATTCGGAATAACATATTGAACTATTATGCATTTCCTTACTTAGGGTTGGGCGATTTCAGCTTTCCTTTTGCTGCCAAGTATTCCATCAACTTCTTCTGGTATCTAATTCACATTCAATTTACTGAACTGTCACCAGCCATTTACCATAAGGCATCTAGTTCTTTGCCTTACTAATTGGAGCCATCATTGAACAGAAACTCTGACTCCACCTTAGTGACGCATCACCTACAAATCCAAAAAAAAATGAAAAAACTTACAGCGCTAAAGCTGCGTTGATTGCATTTTATACTGAGCGTATTATGGAACAATTTATCATGGGTGTGTCCGTTCCTAAAAATAGACCTTAGTTTCAGTGACTATACAAATCTCCGAACAGGCTAATTAAAAATGTTCTACAAACAAATGAAAATCAAACGTCACGAGTGAAAGTGGGGGAAAGCGAGTTTAAGCCATGCTCTCTACGACAAGCAATGAAAATGCCAAAGACACTTATGAAAATGTATTTTGAAATCTGTGAGACATCGCAAGGCCCGCTCACACAATAGCGCTTACGGGTGGCTAACGGTAGGTAAGAGCACCCAAATTGGAAGCTATGCATTCAATTACGTGGTGATAATTATTGCTTTCTGGGTCGATTTGAGGCACTGAATTCAGTTTTCACACGCACGGACACACCAAGTGCATTTCATTTAATCTATTAGGTTAGAAACACGAAATACTGTTAATGTTAGCATTGATTAGCGAAGCCGTGCTAAACGTTTCCGCTAGCTTTAAAGCAGGTACCTGAAGCTTCTAACCTTTTCTGGAAAGTATTGTTAGTGTCTCTCCTTCTTCCATATCTGTGACAATCTAACGTCTCCTCGACTTCGTTCAAGTGCGAATCGTTAAAAGGAAAAAAGAAAGCTCCGTGACTGAGGTCGCGCATCCGGTTTTGAAGTAGCCGTGCGTAAACGCTTCCTTTCTCTGACTGGACGATTTGAACTTTGAAAATAAGCCGTTGCGCACGCTCACCATGTCTGCGCTGATTGGGGAGAGAATGTTTGGTTCACTGAGTGTCTTCTGTGTATGTCAGACAGAGACAAAATAAGACAATAGATAGTCAATAGTTACAGATAAAAGATGGAGGGATAGAATAAATAGATAACATGGTTTAAATTAATGCTCTGTTAATTGTACATTCACAGTGTACTGCTACCACCTAGAGGAGACATTTGACTCTGATAACTTGCTATTTGGTAGTTTGTACTTTTTGTACGTTTGTACATACAGCAAAGACTCTCTTCATAAAATGTCTTGGTGCTTTTAGAAAATACATATATATCTTAATTCAATTCAATTCAATTCAACTTTATTTATATAGTGCCAATTTACAACAAGGTCATCTCAGGGCACTTTACATAATAAAGTCAAGACTATACAAACATTTAGAGAAAACCCAACAAATCCCCTTGAGCAAGCCATAGGCAACAGTGGAGCGGAAAAACTCCCTTTAACAGAAGAAACCTCCAGCAGAACCAGGCTCAGGGTGGGCGGACATCTGCCTTGACCGGTTGGGCTGAGTGGAAAGTGGAGAGAGAAAAGAACAGAGCAACAAAACCAACAACAAAACATTGAGCAGGTTAGTAGAACCAGTAGCTGCGCACTGGAGGACACATAGTGCCAAATCCGGGACACCTGAAGACAGGGACAGAGAGACGAGGACAGAGAGGTGGAGAAAGACGACTACAATAGTCCAATCTAGAAGTAACAAATGCATGAACTAGTTTTTCAGCATCGCTTTGAGAGAGGATGCTCCTAATTTTGGCAATGTTCCGTAGGTGGAAGAAGGCTGTTCTAGAGATTTGCTTTATGCGTGAGGTAAATGACAAATCCAGGTCAAAATTGACTCAGATTCCTTGCAGTACTACTGGGGGCCAGAGTTCTGTCATCCAAAGTAACAATGTGGTTGGAAAACATGTGTCTGAGATTTCTAGGCCCAAACACCAGAACTTCAGTTCTATCTGAGTTGCAAGCACCTGATGCAACTGACATGAGACAGAACCATTGGTGCTCAGCAGAGAGAGAGAGAAAAGGGGAGGGATGAAGGTTGTGACAGAAACTGATAAATCATTTGTCTGACAGACTTTGAGTCAGAAGCTGCAGCTTCTCCTCCTCCTCTCTCTGAGGATGGACGACCTCTGCTTTCCACAACTCCTCAATGCCTCCTGCAGGAAACCAAAGATCAGTCAGTCCGATGTTGTCCTCATGTATTTGCTGTTCTTCATCTCTGTGATCACTGTGGTACTAAACCTGCTTGTCATCATGTCAGTCTCCCACTTCAGGCAAATCTTACAACTTATTATTTTTCTGAACATTCTGATTGACAAAAATGTTACTTAGAGTTAGTGTGTAAACAACATCACAGATGACACCAGTTATTTTCTGCTTTGCTGATAATGTTTCTGATTGTTAAATCTGCAGATGTCTATCACTGCCTATTAATGTACATTCATGTCTGATATTACACTAAATGTCTTTGTCTTCCTGCAGGCAGCTTCACACACCCACCAACCTCCTCCTTCTCTCTCTGGCTGTATCAGATTTCCTATATGGGCTAGTGATAACACCAGTAGAAGTTCACAGACAAAAAGCCTGTTGGTTTTTACTGACCTCCTGTGTTCTTTGTATTGTTTTACAGGTTCATTTACTATCAATGCTTCAATAGGAGATGTGGTTCTTATATCAATTGACCGTTATGTGGCTATTTGTGACCCCCTGCATTACCCCAATAGAGTCACTGTGAAAAGAGTCAGAATCTGTCTTTATGTGTTGTGGACGTGTTGTCTTCTCTACAGCAGTTTGTTTTAAAGGATAATCTGGTTCAACCAGGTAGGTTTAAGTCCTGCTATGGACAGTGTGTGATATTCCTTGACTACATTGCAATAACTATTGACAGTGTTTTCTCATTTTTTGCTCCAGTTACTGTGATCATAACTCTGTATATGAGAGTGTTTGTAACGGCTGTGTCTCAGGCTCGTGCCATGCGCACATATATTGCAGCCGTCACACTCCAACATTCAGGGGCTGTGATGACTAAGAAAACTGAGTTAAAAGCAGCTAGGACTCTTGGTGTTCTAGTGCTGGTGTTCTTAATGTGTTACTGCCCATATTACAGTCTTTGTTTGCTTGAAAGTGTTTCTGTTAATGATTTTGTTACAGCACTTATAACCTTTCTGTTGTATATTAACCCCTGTCTGAACCCTGTTATTTATGCCTTGTTCTACCCCTGGTTTAGAAAATCTATCAGACACATTTTGTCTCTTCAGATTCTGCAGCCTGGCTCCTTGAGACCAACATGCTGTAAACAGACACTGTGCAGTGACTGAAATGTGATCAGATAATTTGTTGTATTTTCTCTTGATTAAAGACAATCCTTTTGCCTGCTTCCCCTTACGCTTGAGTTACCTCTTTTGTTGTTTTTATGGCATCTATGAAACTTTCACTGTTAATTTTAACTCTCAATCTGATATGTCACCTAAATAAAAAAGCCTGCATCATGATTAATAGGGTTAAAGTGGCAGGCTTACTCGTGTCTGGTTGTCCAACAATTATCCATTCCAAGGTTTTTGTATAATTTTTTTTAAATTCTAGGTTTAAAAATTGAGGTGATGACAAAATAATACTACAATTGACTCACGAATCTACCTTACTTTTTAAGACACAGTCTCACTGTAGGAAAAACAAAAGCATAACAAACACAGAGAAAACTGTCGTTGGCTTATACAAAGAGTTTGATAGCCTTTAGGGATAATTACAGTGATTGGTTGATTTGTGAATGGTTAAAGGGGAGGATGACGGATTGTCTAATTCAGCTTCCTTTTGGTTTTCTAAAGAACTAAAACTGTTAAACTGTTGTTTTCTCATTTTAGAAAATGTAGACATTTTCTTTTATTCTGAGAAGGATATAAGAAGATGGTTATGAGTCGAAAGACACTTAGCGTATCTCAGCACCAGCTGTCTAATCTGCGCTCAGGAAACCTGTAAAACTGGCATTTCCTTTATTTGATTAATACATTTCTCTGAAGCTCCAATTGTCTGCTGAATTTAGTATTTAGTACTAAATTAGGACCTGTCAGCATGCCAACCCTTTGTTTATATTGTGATCTTTTAAAATTCTACTTGCTAAATATCAAGATGTCACAACATGTTAATGTGCAAGATGTTAAAACGAGGATTTGGCTCAAGCACTCACTCAACTCTTAATGGCTCTTAATTTAGGATTTTATGTGATCCTTGTTTTAAAGAGGCCTTATAATTGCCTAATTCTGTTCATTATTTCTGTTACAAAACGATTCTTTTGTTTAATATTTTATTGCACAAATTAACAACAAAAGTGCAAATAAATCCAAAGAATACAACTAGAACCAAACTCAAGCATAACGTTTTATAACAGCCTCATAATTGCCAAATTTTGTGCATTTATTCTGTTATAAACAGTTCTTCCTTTTGTTTCATATTTTAATGAAACATTTTATTGCACAAATGAAGAAAAAACTGCAAACAATAAACGGACTTGTTTTGTTTTGAGTTGCAGTAGGAGAGGTAATACTTGCATTTATGGGGAAGCCAGTAGATGCTGCTGCAGTTGCTATTGTTTGAGACACACCAGGATCCGTAGACAGTGTGCCAGCTTGCCCTCTCTCCTCTAACTGCACTGTAGGATGGACCATTCTGATATGTCTATGCTAGTTTGTGGTGGAACCTGCTCTGAAAGTTATTTTCATTTTGCAGTGACGCCACTCTGCTTTGTTGTTTAGTTGTATAGTGTGAGGGGAATTTTGAGCAATGACCATCTGACCATCTGATCACACTTCTGGCAGAGGCCAGACAACAAGTCCCCGCCACTCAATAGGAAGCCCACGGGAACTAGCAGGAACATTGAATCCCAGAATATTCCTTGACACCTTAACAGACCCTATTGTTCCTTTGAATACTTGTTGACACCTTAAGCAGACCTTCTGTCCAAACTTTGTTTAACCCTAGCTTCCCCACAGGTAGCTGTCCCAGCAGGGGAGAGACAGTAACAGAGATTTGCCAATTAGGACTCCTGATCAATGTGTATTCAACTGTATGTATGATTTGCATAGTGGAGCAGATAAAACACACACACATCCTGACAGAGATTATCAGAATCAGTCTGATCCGCTCAAGTGTCACTGCTCCGTGCTGTTTTCTCTCTGCTTGTTGTTTCTTGTGCTTTTGCATTAAATTGCTCAATGATCATTTTCAGTTGACTCTTGTTTCTAACTTGCTTCCAAGTTTTTTGCCCATAACAGATTGGTGTCAGAAGGGGGGTTGGACGCGCTGTCTGGATCCAAGGACAAACAGTAGAAGTGCACACATGTAAAGTTGATTCCTCCTTTCGAGTTGAGAAGCTGTTGTCCTACAGGACCCAGACCGCCGATCCAAATCCAGAACGATGCGGACCAAAAAAAAAACGAAAAAATATAATAAGGCGAAAAATTGCAGAGGAGAGGGAACACAGTACGGAGCAGATTACAGTAAGAGAGCTCTATAAAAGTCACTACTGGTTGGCATAGTAGTTAAACCGTTGTGTTATTAATTATCGTTGTATGCAGCGCAGTTTTAATTCTGAGTCGCACGGAGAAAGATAGCACCAGGGAACGGGCTACTAGAGAAATGGGTTTAGTACTGGGGACTAACAAAGAAGTGAGCGCCTGGCCTGGGCAAGGTCTGCCAGCTGAATTGTCACCATTATGTCAAAGAATGTCCAAAAGTATAGGGGCAGTTGTAATCAATTAACTGAATGGTGGGATTTGGGGTTTCCTAAAGAGGGTAGTCTGAGTAGCAGACAGCTAGCTCAATTAAAGGATAAATTGGAGAAGAAAGAGAAGGAGAGCACAGAGCAACACAAGTCTTTGTCCAAATGAAATAGGGAAAAACACAAGGTGTTTCAAGTGGACTGGAAGGCATTTAGCATGTGGAAGGAAGAATGTCATTTGAGGGAAAATAGAATGTTTAGAAAAGATATTAGTGAACGTGAAAAGCCCAAGCAAACAGAACCAGAACATATAGTTTATAGACCAAAGGATTGTCCTGACACTAAACCTCTGTATCCTGTCTTGTCTGAGTTACACAAGGTAGACCTGGATTTGGACTCTGCACCCCCACTTGCTCCCCACCATATCAGAGGCAAGGATCACAGCAGTCGCAGCAGTAGCAAGCCAGCTCCTCCCCATCAGAAACACCAGGGAGAGGCAACACATCTGATACAGCACTCCTGGGGTCCAGCCACGGAGGTGTGAATGGAAACTCCATGTTCACCAGATCAAGGGGACAAACCCCCACCGTTGCGGAGCCAGAGGTACTGACTCTTCCATGATTGAAGTGGGTGGCATTCATGGCCCCAAACTTGATTTCCGCCCATGGACAGATTTGGACGTCAAAGAAGCGATGGAGAAAATCACTCACCCAAAACAAAATTCCAACAAGTGGGGAGAGGACTTCCAAAACATGGTACAGGACTACAAACCGACTTTTCAAGAACTGTAACGGCTGTTGAAACATCAGCTGGGATGTGATTTTCATAAGGTCAGACACTTGTTTATTAACTCAAATCTCAAACTTCGTCTAAAAGAGCAAGACTGGGAGCATGAGGACAATGCTTTATATAGAGATGCTATTACTTCGCTGGTGCAGGGTGTACAGGCAAAATTCCCACTCAAGCAAGACATGAGTGTGGCTGGTGCCATGCAACAGCACCAAGCTGAAAATGTGGGAGCATTTCTTGCTCGATTGACTGACGCGCGTATGACATCCACAGTGGTCATACTCCACCAGAAGATGGACTAGGAAAAATCCCATGAGTGCCTATGAGGCCCACCTGAAGGATTCTTTTCTAACAAGAATGAAACCTGAAATTGCTGAAATGGTGAGACAGAGTTGTCTGACTTGGAAAATCTGTCCACTTAAAGACATTTTGCAACATGCAGAACATGCTGAGGAGACACAAAGACGAAACGAAGAACAGAAAAAACAAAGAAGCCAACACAAACTGGATTCTGCACAATACACTATGTTCAGTACCATGCCTAACCGGACAATGCGTGGCAGGACACAAAGAAGAGGATACGGCCGTGGAGGGAAGCGCCACAACCGTGAAGCAGATAAGTGCCATCTATGTGGAGTAAAGGGACACTGGGCCAGAGACTGCTCTGTGATTAAGCATAAGGCAGATTGAGTGAGGGAGCGGGGGATGCAGACGCCAGATCAGGTGACACCCACACAGGAGCAGACGCTAGATCAGGTGACCCGCACCCACATTCACACTCACACAAAAAGAAAACCATGAAGTGATTTATTAGTGAATGAATATGAGTGGTATGTCATGCATCACTGCAGATATTGGTGGAAAACCTGTTTTGGAGAGGTACTTGGTTCCTCTCAAATGCACTTTGAGAAAACAGACCACCAAGCATTCATTTATAATGTCTCAAACTGTCCTGTAAATTTGCAAGGGAGAGATTTGATGTGTGAATTTGGCTTAGTGTTAGATTCAACCCCAGATGGCATCAAAAGTCATGAAACAGGGAGATGGGGACTATCCATCACAGCTCACTTAGATCATTAACATACATTTACAATATGCATGTAAGTGACTACTTGCTGATAACACTCGTGTTACACAGCAGCTTACAGATTATGCACACACACAGCACACATACAGAAACATTCCAACATCAAAGTCACTACACAGCACAGCACACGTGAAGGTAGAACCAGAAAGTGAATTTGAAGGTCAGTGGTATGTACAAAATGGGGAAGATGAAGTAATAAGTTTGACAAATGTGTATTGACAAAGACTGTTGCTGTTGCCTCTGTCTCAGTCTCCTCTAAACAGGAAGAAGTATTTAGGGGAATACTCCACATGTCCTATTGGCAAAACCATCTGATTGGAGTTGGCAAGACCTTGGCCCATGATTGCAGAAGACGCTGTTCCTCGAGGAATTCCAACCAACAGCATCAGATCCTAGGACGAAATATAGATGGAAGGGTGATGTACATCGCACAATTTACATCAGTTGTACAAAGCTCATAGAACAGTTGAGCTCACTGATAGCTAGATATGATATTGCGCATGCTGCAGCATTCACCATCACTAAAACTAGTTCACCACCAGAGCTCGAGCAAATTCCAGAATTCTTTGGGCAGCCCATAAATATGACATAGGTCATATAAAAGATGCAGGACCTCTGACAGTCCTTCCGAAATCAGAGTGTAGACCATGGCAGAACAAACACTCTTTAAAACAGGAAGCCATCATCAGTGGCATAAAGCCTGTGTAAAACTCCTGTTAACGGCAGGTGTGATAATTTTTATTTGAGAAATTCTCTTGTGCGCACAACTTATTTCTTGTAAAGAGACCTAGGTCAACCAATTGGGTGGCGCTTTGTTCAGAATTACAGGAGGTGAAGGCAGCCATACACCCCTGAGCGCCTGAAGTTAAACTGTACAAATTATTCTTTCTCTGGTACCACCAAATTTGACAAAATTCTGTGTAACAGTACATAGACGCTTCGCTAAATTGTATTTGTTAATCTGAGGAAGCATGCAAAATTGATACGGTGCATCTATTAAAACATCTTTTAGACAATGGCCATAAAGTTTTTGTTTGTTTGTTTGTTTGTTTGTTTGTTTTAAACTGCAGTTTGTGCAACAAAAGTGACATATCTGGGTCAGGTGATCACCCCAAAGGAAAATAATGTCACAAAATGAATTGCTGATTTCAAGGCTGCCAAAAGCCCATAATAATGTTTTCCTTGAACGACACAATTTTGCAAAGGAATCGTTCCTGTGCGAAACCTTCCCGTTTGCTGTGGAGCGTGGTTGTTGCTTGTTGTTGTTGGGTGTTGGCACATGTTGACAGCATGTTGCCTCCTGAAGTGTTTGCTGATCCATAGGCAGAACTTGGTTTGCCTAATAATAGTTAGTTTTTGACCAGGAAGACAGTTCCATGACTTCTGTGCATTGCTTGTGGGTTTAGTAGTATCTGTAGCTTTATACTAGTAAAACTGGATCCAGTTATAGCAAGATTTTTCTTTCTTTTCTCTGAGAACAGTTGTTGCAGCAGGGAAGCTATGTTTGGTTTGCTGTTCTGACTGCTTGGGAAGGTGCAATATGTTGGATGGACATCCTCATATCGGCACATGAGGTACTAAAACCACCTGTTCTATCAGAAGTGGGTTTTAAAAGACAAATTCTGAATGCTAACAGAATTATGTGTTAATGTGTGTTGACACTTTTGATGAATTGTTCCCTACTGTTGCTCAACCTTGATTACTCCTGACATTTTTGTTATCATAAAATGATAAAAGGGGGATGTGTGAGGGAAATTTTGATCAATGACCATCTGACCATCTGTTCACACTTCTGGCAGAGGCCAGACAACAAGTCCCCGCCACTCAGTAGGAAGCCCACGGGAACTAGCAGGAACATTGAATCCCAGAATATTCCTTGACACCTTAACAGACCCTATTGTTCCTTTGAATACTTGTTGACACCTTAAGCAGACCTTCTGTCCAAACTTTGTTTAACCCTAGCTTCCCCACAGGTAAAACACACACACATCCTGACAGAGATTATCAGAATCAGTCTGATCTGCTCGAGTGTCACTGCTCCCTGCTGTTGTCTCTCTGCTTCTTGTTTCTTGTGCTTTTGCATTAAATTGCTCAATAATCATTTTCTGTTGAATTTTGTTTCTAACTTTCTTCCAATTTTTTGGCCATAACATATAGTTTCAATGTGAACCTACATGAGGGCAAACGGACAATGCGGAATCAAATCCCGGTGTGGAAATCCCAGCCTACCTCTGTAATCCCCAGCGTACCCACCAGGTGTGTCCCTGAGCAAGACACTCCCTATTAATAAATTAAATATTTAATAAATATTAATAATATTTTATTAAGGGGGACGGCGCACGTTGCTTGTGTTAGCATCAAAGTCAGAGAGGCCAGATTGAGATGGTTTGGACATGTGCAGAGGAGGGATAGTGAATACATTGGTAGAAGGATGTTGGAGATGGAGCTGCCAGGCAAGAGGGCGAGAGGACGACCAAGGAGGAGATATATGGATGTTCTAACAGAGGACATGAGGTTGGCTGGTGTCAGAGAGGAAGATGCCCAGGATAGAGTGAAGTGGAAAAGGATGATTCGCTGTGGCGACCCCTGATGGGAAAAGCCGAAAAAGTAGTAGAATAAATATTAATAAAAAATATAAAGTCAGGGGTGCAAGGACAGCTACGGGAAGAAGCTGGAGTATCGTCTGTGAAGGGATGGTCCACAGGCCACAGGTGACCAGACCTAAATCTGTTCTGAAACAGATTTGATTGCGCCCAGTCCCCAAACTGGGACACCTGAGGACAGGGACAGAGAGAGGGAGACAGAGAGGGAGAAAGACGACTACGGGACAAAGAAGACACAGAGTTAATGTCATACAGTGGTGACATTATAAATGTGGGGTGAGATGAGAGAGTGAAGAGAAGAGGAAAGTGGCTAAGTGCAGAGTCCCCAGCAGTCTGAGCCTATAGCTGCATGACTGTAACCAACTATAAGCTTTATCAAAGAAATAAATCAGAACCACAAAAAATTAACTCTCAGTGTTAACATTTTAATCTGACAGTTTGCTGTTCCATCGTTTCCTGTCCTCAGCGGTTGGTCTCCAGTAACTTTTTAGTGAGTTTTCTGTCTTGAGAGACAAACATGTTTTATGTTCAGATATGATGCTTTATGTTCTGCAACACATAAAAAATCTGTGTGTTTAGTTGAACCATCTCCCCGTGTCCACTCATTACCATGATGTCCCTCACACTGACTCCTGCATTAGAGTGTCTCTGTGTGGCTGTGGTTGGTGGAACACCTGAGTGTCCCCGTCTGTTTGAACATTTTAGGAACATTTAGAACAACTGGTTTATTCTGCTGCTTCATTGTTGCTCTTCTCCAGTTTGTCAAGCTTTCCTTTTGTCACATACGCACACTGGGAGGTTTGCATGGAAGAGTCCTGGTTTCTTCTTTTCTCCTCGTTCATAATTTACTTCAAAATTATTTACAGAAAAACGTCACCAGTTAGTGTTGAGTTCGTGACTGACAAAATAAAAGGAAACAGTTTATTTAACTATCAACACACTGTGTGTGACCAGTGTGAGCAGAAGTAGGAAGCAGCAGTTCATCTCAGTGTGCTGATATACAGAGAAAAACTGTTTTTTCACTGTATATTACAGTTTTTGTTTTTTTGCATAAATTTGTCATGAAATGGGCCCAACATCACCGACCATTTTCAATAGTTCAGTTATATTTCATAAGGTATCATGTTTATGAGGGATTTAGTCAAAATTAGTTTAACCTTTTAAAGTGACAAATTTTTTGTCATAGTTGTCATTAGGGTTAGGGTTAGGGGTTAGGAAGTGAGTTATTAACCGGCGCCACATAACGTGGCCCCGGACGTGCATAGGCCATCTCCTGTGGTCTCGTCCCCGGCCGATCCCTCGACCAAACCTGGTTCACAACAGCAGGAGGACGCCGCCTCCGTCTGCCATAGCGGACCTCCGTCCATTGTTCAGGAACACCATAAGTTATAGCGTGTGTTTTTTTCCAAAAACTTATATATATAAAAATCAAAGACAGGCAAAAAGCCGAAAATCACAGTAGACAGTATAATAAGACCGGCGTTTATTTAAAACAAAACCAAATGCAAAGGTTGCAATAGAAAAAAACAATCACAAAAAATAAAAAATAATAAATAAAAAATAATAAAAAAAGTTTTCACAGAAACATATTTTCATGGTCTTTTCCAAAAATAAAGCAAGGAGAGAACCTACTTGTGCCCAGCAAACGCGACGTTTCGATCCGTTAAAGAATCTTCCTCAGGCAAAGGCACGATGAAAACTGCAGAGAATGCTCCGCGTGTCTGTCCCTGTCGCTGTCGCAGCAGCAATGAGCCACCTCCGTTCGGCTGTCACCAACACATACGTCATCACTTTGCGACCCGTTTAATGTCCAGACATTTAGTGTCATAATCACAAAATGCAGGTGAAGCAACGGTGTAAACTAATCCAAGTCCATTAATAAACAATCGAATGTATAGAAAAAAATAAAAATAAATAAAATAATAATAATAAAAATAAAAACCACCACCAATAACCCATAAATTGCAATAATACGAGAATGCATCATTTTATATATTTTTCCGTTTCCTCTCCAGCAGGTGGTGCTGTCAGCAAGCGGCGCAGTGGAGTGACGCCATGAGGCGTTCAAAGCTGCACAGACCACCACAGAGACATATTTCCAAGTCAACCCGATATGCAGTCCTCCCTCCCTCTCCAGCAGGTCCAGCTGTCCAAGAGTGGTGCAGCCGAGTGACAGAAGGAGATGTCCAAATCTGCACAGACACTTACAGAAACAAATCAACTCCACAGCAGCAGTAATAATGTTATTACCATAAATCATGTATCACTAATCAGTTGTATGTGTTTGTCCCAACAGTCCTAATGTACAGTCCTGTATGAAAATCAACCAAAAGGAGGTAAGTAAATCAACCAAAAGGAGGTAAGTAAATCCACTAATGGTTAGGGTTAGGGTCAGGGTCAGGGTCAGCGGTCAAAGGTCGGACTTAGGGTTAGGGCCAGAGGTCAAAGGGTTAGGGTTAGGGTTAGGGGTTAGGGGAATTAGTTTATCTCGATGACTCTCCCCGCTTCATCAAACGACTGGGCGGTTTGGTGTGGAGAGCCAAAGGCAAGGCACGGGCCAACGCTTGTCACTCAAATTCCCAGGCACTGTGCGTCTCCCCAGTCCTGTGTGCATTGTCTAATTCTCAAATGTTTAGGACAAACGATAGTCATCCTGAGAGAGCTATGTTGTTAGGCTAGGCGATGTTAAACGACAGCCCCCAGGAGACCCTGAGACAGCTGCATTGTTGAAGCTAAGCGACAGCCCCCAGGAGACCCTGAGACAGCTGTGTTATTGAATTTAGGCTAAGCTAAGCGGCAGCCCCCAGGAGACCCTGAGACAGCCGCATTTTGGAAGCTAAACGACAGCCCCCAGGAGACCCTGAGACAGCTGTGTTATTTAAGCTAGGTTATGCTAGGTTCAGGCTAAGCGAAAGTCCCTAGGAGATCCTGAGCTAGCTGTGTTATTAGAGAGTTAGGGTTAGGAAAGGACAATGGCTAAGGTTCACGTTAAGCGAGAGACATTGGTGTTGCACTTTAAGCAGTAGTTTCAGAGCATCTTTAAGGTTAGGCATTGGTTTCGATTGGTTAGGGTTAGGAAAAGAGAAGGGCTAACGTTAGCATTGAGCGAGAGACATTGATGTTTGGAGTTGAGCACTGGCGTCAGAGTTTTTAGGATTAGGCATTAGTTTCGACTGGTTAGGGTTAGGGTAGGGTTAGGGTTAGGGTTAGGGCTAGGGTTAGGGCTAGGGTTAGGGTTAGGGTTAGGGTTAGGGGTTAGGGTTAGGGTTAGGGGTTAGGGGTTAGGGTTAGGCAAAAGGGTTAGGGTTAGGGTTAGGGTTAGGGTTAGGGGGTTAGGGTTAGGGTTAGGGTTAGGGTTAGGGGTTAGGGTTAGGGTTAGGGTTAGGGTTAGGAAAGGGGAACTGAGCCTGCCTCCTAAAGAAGACAGGACGTGCACTGTCCATCCTTTGGTGGGCCCCTTCCCCCCGGTCCCACGGGCGCTGCTGGGGTAGGCCACGTCTCCTACCATAGGTGACTGTGGTCCACCCCCTATCATCTTCATGATAACCCATGTAGGGTTATTTGTAAATTTTGTTTTGAAATAGAAAAAAAAAAAAAAAAAAATAAAATCAAAAATAAGAAATAAAAAAATAAAAAAACAAAAAATAAAATAAAATTAAAGTTGTTTAAATAAAGGTTTTCAAAAGAAAAAAAGTTTTCAAATTCGTCTTTGTTATATATCTATATGTATGTATGTACTTTTTTTTAAAATTGAAATATGTATTTAAACATATAAACTGAAATGGTGTGCCGGTAGGTGACGTTTCGATCCGAATGGATCTTCATCAGACCCAGGCACACTAAAATGTTTGTCAGTCTGTCAGAGCTGTTCTCTGTTCGCTGGTCTGAGCAGAAATGAAGAGGCTGTCACTGCAGCTCTATTTAAACCCTCCCGTTTTTTTCAGAATTTCCAAGTGACCCGCCCACGGAGTTTCGAATGAAGCATGAAATGCGTTTTTCCCTTCTTTTTTACTCTTCTAAAATGCTTTGCTTTTCTTTAAAAACATTGTATTTATTTAATGGTACTCATGAATTGTAATATAAAGTTTTCCTTGTATGTTTTAATTATCCCACTTGGTTTTAACTGTTTAAAGGAGTGTTGTGAATATTGGATTAGGGTTGGGAGGGGGTACAGAGGAATAAGGTTAGGTTTAGGAGATAGGGACGGGGTAAGGTTAGGGTTAGGATAAAGGGGTTGGGGTGAGGATAAAGGGGTTAGGGTTAGGGTTAGGATAGAGGGGTTGGGGTTAGGGTTAGGATAGAGGGGTTGGGGTTAGGGTTAGGATAAAGGGGTTGGGGTTAGGGTTAGGATAAAGGGGTTGGGGTTAGGGTTAGGATAAAGGGGTTGGGGTTAGGATAAAGAGGTTGGGGTCTGGGTCCAGGGTAAGGATCAAGGTAAAAGCTAAGGTAAGTAAAGGTAAGCAAAGACCAACAATACTGAGGTTTGTATCCAACTTTTAGGTAATAATCCCAACTGCTCAGACCAGTACGAGTACTTTATCTTGTGTTCCAAATTGTCCTATTACTGTTGGTTTAATCCAAAAGGATCTTTTGTGTTTAGCCAATAAATCCATCTTCTTTCCCATTTTTTTCTTTCAGGATCAGTCCAGATTGAATTCTTTTGGAGTCCTGCAATTCTGACAGACTGCAAACCATGTAAAATAAAATGCCTTACTATAACGGTATGTATTGCCTTTTGATTTCTAATATTATACCTGTGCTGAATCATCCTCGTTGAAATTGAATGTTTAGTTTCCCCAACATACTGTTTACCACATTTAGCACAAAAAATTAAATATACACAATTCGCTGAATGTGGACTGAATCTTTGTTGAATTTCAAATATTCTTTTGTTTGTCTTATTTCGAATGTATTTGAGATTACAAAATTGTTTTGCCAATTGATGTTTCTTTATCTCTTGCACAGGTTTCAGTTTTGCATGAACTAAAAAATCTTTTAAGTTCTTATTCCGTCTATATGCTAAAATTACTCGGTGGTCAGGTAATAACCCCTCATTTTGTATAAATGTCTGAAAGTTATTTTTGATTTTATGGTTAACCCTTGTGCTTACAGATGAGAAGGTAGTAATCAAAGGAACCATCTCCTTTTGTCCCTTTGACTTTTGTAGACGGAAAGATTTCAGACAACCCCGCAAAAAAGATCTTGAATATCCCCTCTTGCGCAGTGCCGCAAACAAAATTGTAACCGCCCCCCTGAAATCCTCTTCTTGAGTACATATTCTCCAAAATCGAATTAATTGTGACTTAATCAGACCCCTGTATGTGTGTTGTGGATGAAAACTTGTTTTAAACAACAAAGCGTGTGTGTCTGTTTCCTTAAAATAAACTTTAATATCCAATTTGTGTGTCTGTGAATGTAATTGTCCCTTATACACAGTTGTATCCAAAAAATCAATACACTGTTGATGCTTATTATATTTGAGCTTAATTGAAGGATCGTGCGTGTTTAAAATATGTATGAACCCCTCAAATTGTTCCATTGTCCCCGTCCAAATTCCCCAAATGTCATCTAAATATCGCAAATAATGCAAGGGTTTAATTGGACATTTGGCCAATGCTTCTTCCTCCCAATTTGCCATAAATATATTAGCATAGGCTGGGGCAAACTTTTTGCCCATTGCCGTTCCCTTTATCTGCAAATAAAATTCCCCGTTAAATTCAAAATCATTTCTATTCAAATTAATCTCTAATAATTCTAATATTTGTTTGTCAGGCCTTCTTTTATCTGGATATTTTTGAAAGACTCTTTGAACTGCCACTAATCCTGCTGTTGTATCAATATTTGTATACAAGCTATCTATGTCAATAGTAAAAAACAAAGAATCTGGGGGGACAGACAAATTTCTCACGATATCAATGAAATGATACGTATCCTTCACATATGACGTGTGTTTTACTGATAAAGGGTTCAAAAAATAATCCACGTATTCTGCTGTGCGATACGTCTCACTATCGCAATCAGACACAATCGGTCTTCCGGGTGGAATCCTGTAGGGAACCGTCCACTTTTCCGGGGCCTTATGGACTTTAGGTAAGATATAGAATCTCCTTGACCTAGGTTCTATTTCCCCTTTTAAATATTTGTTTTGATTGCCCGTAATAAACTTCTTCCTCTTTAGTTTATCCAATATATCATGAACCATGGGGACTGTTTCCAAATAGATAGGTTCCTCCAATTTCTTATAATACATGTTGTCCTCAAGTTGTCGAGAAACCTCTGCAATATATTGTTGTCTACTCAAAATCACTACCACACTCCCTTTATCCGCTGGTTTTATCACAATGTGTCTATTGCGCATCAGTTCCCTGAGTGCCTTAACCTCTTCCTGTGATAAGTTAGGCTTCTCTCTATATGATCGGAAATATTGTTTGAATGTGTAATTGTCCCTGTCAATTAATTCAGTGATTTGGGGCGGCAATTTCTCGTGTATGGACCCACCCTGATTTAGATAGAAATGGTAATTTCTCCGTTTTTGTTTTGGAAATAAACCGCCAATTGAATTTTCCTGTGGTACTCTTGAATATCAAATTGCAGTCGTCCCTTCTGATCTTTATGTATATCCAGAGTTGGAATAAATGTTAACCCCCTATTGAGGAGATCAAACTGTGCTTTGGACAACTTGAAATTTTCAGCCAAAACGATCACGTTCTGTGACATCCGGGGCTGTGTCCCCTCATTCCCCTCCTCAAAAAGGCTTAGAGGGTTTGCCAGTTTAAAGCAAAGGCCCAGTGTAGCAACATAGCCTTAGCTGTCTCTGCCGTCCAATGCACATTGTCTTTCTCAGTATGGAAATCCTCTTCCTTGAGTTGTGGAAGACATGGCATGTTCTTGTGGATGTGGGCATTGATTATCTTGAGCGTTTCCTGCTCCTTCCGTGGCAGAGAAGAGGAAAAGTTAATCAACGGAATCCAGATCTCAGAATGTGGAAACTCTTTCTTCGCCTGTCTTAGTGCAGCCTGAATCTGCTTCACCGCAGTCTGTTTTGCATTTTGCGCTCTGCAGTTAATGCCAAACGAAAGCACAACTTTTTCCACCTGTGTGTGACATATCACTTTCTCAAGTATGGCCTGAGCATGACGGAAGTTAGCCCCAGGATAACTGTCAATCTGTAGGTCCGGAACTGAAAATCCCGGAATCCTAGCCAGGTTGGAGTCTCCAATAACAAGCCACTTCTTTGACACACTCAGTCCCCACTCTACCATTTTGCGATCCGTCCTGATGTGTTTTTTCACCCTAACAATGTTTTGTTCAGGAGTGGGAATGATATCATCCTCCCGGGATTCATCCCTATGCACTTGAGCCGCTACCGACTGAGCCCCTGTGTGTACCCGCTGGGAACTGCAGGCACAATGATGGGTGTTAGGGTTGCTGTATTATCCTGCCCTGCATCCTGATTGTCTTCCAAAATGCAAGATCAGAAGATGCACGTCTTCCCGGAAGGAGGCCTGAGATATTGGGGCTCCTCCCCCTCCTCCTGAATACATTCCAGGAGACTATCCTCCGCAACCACACATGCGTTAGTCCCAGCCCTCGCCGCTCTGGTCGCTGTTCTTTGGGAGGCCCTTGTTGGAGAATGGGGGGTATATCCTCCTTGCCCACATCTCCCGCAACCCCTGGTAACAAACCGGAAACCCTTTCCGTATTTGTTGCCACCGAACATGTCCCCGTAGGTTGTGAGGCTGCCGTACGGGTCTGTGCGGCCTCCTGGGACGTGCGTACTTCTGGTTGTACTGGTTGTGCCGGTGCTGACAGAGGTGTTGGTTGTGATTCTGGCACCACATCCCCCTGTTCTTGTTCCGCCATACAAGATGTGATCAGTGCCTCTGCATGATCAATGACCACCTGAGTGACCTTGGGCAGATTCCTCCTCGCCCATTTCGTTGCCACCAGAAAGGCGGTTTTCCAGTCCTTGGTCAACTGCTTGGAGAGATCTGCCAAAACCCTGTCCAAGCTCTCCTTGTAATGCTCCTCCAAAATAAGCAAAGTGTTGTAACCCCAATTCTTTGCATTACCCACAATTAAATCCCCCGTTGCTGCTGAAGGAGACGCTGGTTTGATCATGTTTGACAAGATGTCAACCATTCGAGCAATCATGCGTGGTTCTGCTTTTCCAGGTGTTAGGGTTAGGGTTAGGGTTAGGGTTAGGGTTAGGGGGTTAGGGTTAGGGTTAGGGTTAGGGTTAGGGGGTTAGGGTTAGGGTTAGGGTTAGGTTAGGTTAGGGGTTAGGTTAGGGGTTAGGGTTAGGGTTAGGTTAGGGTTAGGTTAGGGTTAGGGGTTAGGTTAGGTTAGGTTAGGGTTAGGAGAGAGGTAAGTATCCCTAGACTCAAAGAGTCCAGGTAAAATGCACTGGCACGTTACACCATCCCAGTTCCCAAAGCACATTCTTCCCCCAGTCATTCCAGCTCCCAATTTTGGGCTAAACGTAATCCTAAACTCCTGGTAAGTATCTTTTGCGTGTAGGTGGGTCCCTCTGACGACAGCCGGTGCTCTCCTTAGCACGTGTGCATGTGTCACTCCTTCATTTTGTGTTTGTTGCTTGGCCTCTTTCTGTGTGTGTATCATTTCCCAGCGTGTGTCTGCATGTTTGTCTTCGCCTTGTGCTGTGACGGTAAGTATTCTCTGTGGTTCTTTGTGGCTTCTCTGTGGTTCCTATGCTCATGCCTCTGTAGCTACGTTTCGGGTTTTATTACCCTTCTTCAGGCTTGTGGCTGAGCTGACATGTCCAGACACGTTAATATGTGAGCTTGTGGGCGGCACCCTTCACAACTGCTCACCCTCTATGCACTTCGTTCTCTATGTGACAATGCAACACACCATATATTCGATCAACTGGCAGAGGTCAGCTTTGTTATATAATTAATAAATCCTACCAGAATTTAGGGTTAGGAATTATACCTCCCACAGACGGTTAGGGTTAGGATTAAGGAGTCAGGGAAAGGGACTATCTCGCCATGGGAATGACCGGAGATCCGAACGCACCTCAGAGAAGGGACGGTGCAGGCACTGGCGGGTTAGGAGAGAGGTAAGTATCCCTAGACTCAAAGAGTCCAGGTAAAATGCACTGGCACGTTACACCATCCCAGTTCCCCAAAGCACATTCTTCCCCAGTCATTCCAGCTCCCAATTTTGGGCTAAACGTAATCCTAAACTCCTGGTAAGTATCTTTTGCGTGTAGGTGGGTCCTCTGACGACAGCCGGTGCTCTCCTTAGCACGTGTGCATGTGTCACTCCTTCATTTTGTGTTTGTTGCTTGGCCTCTTTCTGTGTGTGTATCATTTCCCAGCGTGTGTCTGCATGTTTGTCTTCGTCTTGTGCTGTGACGGTAAGTATTCTCTGTGGTTCTTTGTGGCTTCTCTGTGGTTCCTATGCTCATGCCTCTGTAGCTACGTTTCGGGTTTTATTACCCTTCTTCAGGCTTGTGGCTGAGCTGACATGTCCAGACACGTTAATATGTGAGCTTGTGGGCGGCACCCTTCACAACTGCTCACCCTCTATGCACTTCGTTCTCTATGTGACAATGCAACACACCATATATTCGATCAACTGGCAGAGGTCAGCTTTGTTATATAATTAATAAATCCTACCAGAATTTAGGGTTAGGAATTATACCTCCCACAGACGGTTAGGGTTAGGATTAAGGAGTCAGGGAAAGGGACTATCTCGCCATGGGAATGACCGAGATCCGAACGCACCTCAGAGAAGGGACGGTGCAGGCACTGGCGGGTTAGGAGAGAGGTGGGTATCCCTAGACTCAAAGAGTCCAGGTAAAATGCACTGGCACGTTACACCATCCCAGTTCCCCAAAGCACATTCTTCCCCCAGTCATTCCAGCTCCCAATTTTGGGCTAAACGTAATCCTAAACTCCTGGTAAGTATCTTTTGCGTGTAGGTGGGTCCTCTGACGACAGCCGGTGCTCTCCTTAGCACGTGTGCATGTGTCACTCCTTCATTTTGTGTTTGTTGCTTGGCCTCTTTCTGTGTGTGTATCATTTCCCAGCGTGTGTCTGCATGTTTGTCTTCGCCTTGTGCTGTGACGGTAAGTATTCTCTGTGGTTCTTTGTGGCTTCTCTGTGGTTCCTATGCTCATGCCTCTGTAGCTACGTTTCGGGTTTTATTACCCTTCTTCAGGCTTGTGGCTGAGCTGACATGTCCAGACACGTTAATAT
Source organism: Channa striata (assembly GCA_033026295.1). Lineage (NCBI taxonomy): Eukaryota > Metazoa > Chordata > Actinopteri > Anabantiformes > Channidae > Channa > Channa striata. The sequence continues at coordinate 92,844 of JAUPFM010000078.1, forward strand.
GTGAGCTTGTGGGCGGCACCCTTCACAACTGCTCACCCTCTATGCACTTCGTTCTCTATGTGACAATGCAACACACCATATATTCGATCAACTGGCAGAGGTCAGCTTTGTTATATAATTAATAAATCCTACCAGAATTTAGGGTTAGGAATTATACCTCCCACAGACGGTTAGGGTTAGGATTAAGGAGTCAGGGAAAGGGACTATCTCGCCATGGGAATGACCGAGATCCGAACGCACCTCAGAGAAGGGACGGTGCAGGCACTGGCGGGTTAGGAGAGAGGTGGTATCCCTAGACTCAAAGAGTCCAGGTAAAATGCACTGGCACGTTACACCATCCCAGTTCCCCAAAGCACATTCTTCCCCCAGTCATTCCAGCTCCCAATTTTGGGCTAAACGTAATCCTAAACTCCTGGTAAGTATCTTTTTGCGTGTAGGTGGGTCCTCTGACGACAGCCGGTGCTCTCCTTAGCACGTGTGCATGTGTCACTCCTTCATTTTGTGTTTGTTGCTTGGCCTCTTTCTGTGTGTGTATCATTTCCCAGCGTGTGTCTGCATGTTTGTCTTCGTCTTGTGCTGTGACGGTAAGTATTCTCTGTGGTTCTTTGTGGCTTCTCTGTGGTTCCTATGCTCATGCCTCTGTAGCTACGTTTCGGGTTTTATTACCCTTCTTCAGGCTTGTGGCTGAGCTGACATGTCCAGACACGTTAATATGTGAGCTTGTGGGCGGCACCCTTCACAACTGCTCACCCCTCTATGCACTTCGTTCTCTATGTGACAATGCAACACACCATATATTCGATCAACTGGCAGAGGTCAGCTTTGTTATATAATTAATAAATCCTACCAGAATTTAGGGTTAGGAATTATACCTCCCACAGACGGTTAGGGTTAGGATTAAGGAGTCAGGAAAGGGACTATCTCGCCATGGGAATGACCGAGATCCGAACGCACCTCAGAGAAGGGACGGTGCAGGCACTGGCGGGTTAGGAGAGAGGTGGTATCCCTAGACTCAAAGAGTCCAGGTAAAATGCACTGGCACGTTACACCATCCCAGTTCCCCAAAGCACATTCTTCCCCAGTCATTCCAGCTCCCAATTTTGGGCTAAACGTAATCCTAAACTCCTGGTAAGTATCTTTTGCGTGTAGGTGGGTCCTCTGACGACAGCCGGTGCTCTCCTTAGCACGTGTGCATGTGTCACTCCTTCATTTTGTGTTTGTTGCTTGGCCTCTTTCTGTGTGTGTATCATTTCCCCAGCGTGTGTCTGCATGTTTGTCTTCGTCTTGTGCTGTGACGGTAAGTATTCTCTGTGGTTCTTTGTGGCTTCTCTGTGGTTCCTATGCTCATGCCTCTGTAGCTACGTTTCGGGTTTTATTACCCTTCTTCAGGCTTGTGGCTGAGCTGACATGTCCAGACACGTTAATATGTGAGCTTGTGGGCGGCACCCTTCACAACTGCTCACCCCCTCTATGCACTTCGTTCTCTATGTGACAATGCAACACACCATATATTCGATCAACTGGCAGAGGTCAGCTTTGTTATATAATTAATAAATCCTACCAGAATTTAGGGTTAGGAATTATACCTCCCACAGACGGTTAGGGTTAGGATTAAGGAGTCAGGAAAGGGACTATCTCGCCATGGGAATGACCGAGATCCGAACGCACCTCAGAGAAGGGACGGTGCAGGCACTGGCGGGTTAGGAGAGAGGTAAGTATCCCTAGACTCAAAGAGTCCAGGTAAAATGCACTGGCACGTTACACCATCCCAGTTCCCCAAAGCACATTCTTCCCCCCAGTCATTCCAGCTCCCAATTTTGGGCTAAACGTAATCCTAAACTCCTGGTAAGTATCTTTGCGTGTAGGTGGGTCCTCTGACGACAGCCGGTGCTCTCCTTAGCACGTGTGCATGTGTCACTCCTTCATTTTGTGTTTGTTGCTTGGCCTCTTTCTGTGTGTGTATCATTTCCCAGCGTGTGTCTGCATGTTTGTCTTCGTCTTGTGCTGTGACGGTAAGTATTCTCTGTGGTTCTTTGTGGCTTCTCTGTGGTTCCTATGCTCATGCCTCTGTAGCTACGTTTCGGGTTTTATTACCCTTCTTCAGGCTTGTGGCTGAGCTGACATGTCCAGACACGTTAATATGTGAGCTTGTGGGCGGCACCCCTTCACAACTGCTCACCCCCTCTATGCACTTCGTTCTCTATGTGACAATGCAACACACCATATATTCGATCAACTGGCAGAGGTCAGCTTTGTTATATAATTAATAAATCCTACCAGAATTTAGGGTTAGGAATTATACCTCCCACAGACGGTTAGGGTTAGGATTAAGGAGTCAGGGAAAGGGACTATCTCGCCATGGGAATGACCGAGATCCGAACGCACCTCAGAGAAGGGACGGTGCAGGCACTGGCGGGTTAGGAGAGAGGTAAGTATCCCTAGACTCAAAGAGTCCAGGTAAAATGCACTGGCACGTTACACCATCCCAGTTCCCCAAAGCACATTCTTCCCCCCAGTCATTCCAGCTCCCAATTTTGGGCTAAACGTAATCCTAAACTCCTGGTAAGTATCTTTTGCGTGTAGGTGGGTCCCTCTGACGACAGCCGGTGCTCTCCTTAGCACGTGTGCATGTGTCACTCCTTCATTTTGTGTTTGTTGCTTGGCCTCTTTCTGTGTGTGTATCATTTCCCCAGCGTGTGTCTGCATGTTTGTCTTCGTCTTGTGCTGTGACGGTAAGTATTCTCTGTGGTTCTTTGTGGCTTCTCTGGTTCCTATGCTCATGCCTCTGTAGCTACGTTTCGGGTTTTATTACCCTTCTTCAGGCTTGTGGCTGAGCTGACATGTCCAGACACGTTAATATGTGAGCTTGTGGGCGGCACCCTTCACAACTGCTCACCCTCTATGCACTTCTGTTCTCTATGTGACAATGCAACACACCATATATTCGATCAACTGGCAGAGGTCAGCTTTGTTATATAATTAATAAATCCTACCAGAATTTAGGGTTAGGAATTATACCTCCCACAGACGGTTAGGGTTAGGATTAAGGAGTCAGGGAAAGGGACTATCTCGCCATGGGAATGACCGAGATCCGAACGCACCTCAGAGAAGGGACGGTGCAGGCACTGGCGGGTTAGGAGAGAGGTAAGTATCCCTAGACTCAAAGAGTCCAGGTAAAATGCACTGGCACGTTACACCATCCCAGTTCCCCAAAGCACATTCTTCCCCCAGTCATTCCAGCTCCCAATTTTGGGCTAAACGTAATCCTAAACTCCTGGTAAGTATCTTTTTGTGTAGGTGGGTCCTCTGACGACAGCCGGTGCTCTCCTTAGCACGTGTGCATGTGTCACTCCTTCATTTTGTGTTTGTTGCTTGGCCTCTTTCTGTGTGTGTATCATTTCCCCAGCGTGTGTCTGCATGTTTGTCTTCGCCTTGTGCTGTGACGGTAAGTATTCTCTGTGGTTCTTTGTGGCTTCTCTGTGGTTCCTATGCTCATGCCTCTGTAGCTACGTTTCGGGTTTTATTACCCTTCTTCAGGCTTGTGGCTGAGCTGACATGTCCAGACACGTTAATATGTGAGCTTGTGGGCGGCACCCTTCACAACTGCTCCCCTCTATGCACTTCGTTCTCTATGTGACAATGCAACACACCATATATTCGATCAACTGGCAGAGGTCAGCTTTGTTATATAATTAATAAATCCTACCAGAATTTAGGGTTAGGAATTATACCTCCCACAGACGGTTAGGGTTAGGATTAAGGAGTCAGGGAAAGGGACTATCTCGCCATGGGAATGACCGGAGATCCGAACGCACCTCAGAGAAGGGACGGTGCAGGCACTGGCGGGTTAGAGAGAGGTGGTATCCCTAGACTCAAAGAGTCCAGGTAAAATGCACTGGCACGTTACACCATCCCAGTTCCCCAAAGCACATTCTTCCCCCAGTCATTCCAGCTCCCAATTTTGGGCTAAACGTAATCCTAAACTCCTGGTAAGTATCTTTTGCGTGTAGGTGGGTCCTCTGACGACAGCCGGTGCTCTCCTTAGCACGTGTGCATGTGTCACTCCTTCATTTTGTGTTTGTTGCTTGGCCTCTTTCTGTGTGTGTATCATTTCCCAGCGTGTGTCTGCATGTTTGTCTTCGTCTTGTGCTGTGACGGTAAGTATTCTCTGTGGTTCTTTGTGGCTTCTCTGTGGTTCCTATGCTCATGCCTCTGTAGCTACGTTTCGGGTTTTATTACCCTTCTTCAGGCTTGTGGCTGAGCTGACATGTCCAGACACGTTAATATGTGAGCTTGTGGGCGGCACCCCTTCACAACTGCTCACCCTCTATGCACTTCTGTTCTCTATGTGACAATGCAACACACCATATATTCGATCAACTGGCAGAGGTCAGCTTTGTTATATAATTAATAAATCCTACCAGAATTTAGGGTTAGGAATTATACCTCCCACAGACGGTTAGGGTTAGGATTAAGGAGTCAGGGAAAGGGACTATCTCGCCATGGGAATGACCGGAGATCCGAACGCACCTCAGAGAAGGGACGGTGCAGGCACTGGCGGGTTAGGAGAGAGGTGGCATCCCTAGACTCAAAGAGTCCAGGTAAAATGCACTGGCACGTTACACCATCCCAGTTCCCCAAAGCACATTCTTCCCCCAGTCATTCCAGCTCCCAATTTTGGGCTAAACGTAATCCTAAACTCCTGGTAAGTATCTTTTGCGTGTAGGTGGGTCCTCTGACGACAGCCGGTGCTCTCCTTAGCACGTGTGCATGTGTCACTCCTTCATTTTGTGTTTGTTGCTTGGCCTCTTTCTGTGTGTGTATCATTTCCCAGCGTGTGTCTGCATGTTTGTCTTCGCCTTGTGCTGTGACGGTAAGTATTCTCTGTGGTTCTTTGTGGCTTCTCTGTGGTTCCTATGCTCATGCCTCTGTAGCTACGTTTTCGGGTTTTATTACCCTTCTTCAGGCTTGTGGCTGAGCTGACATGTCCAGACACGTTAATATGTGAGCTTGTGGGCGGCACCCTTCACAACTGCTCACCCCTCTATGCACTTCGTTCTCTATGTGACAATGCAACACACCATATATTCGATCAACTGGCAGAGGTCAGCTTTGTTATATAATTAATAAATCCTACCAGAATTTAGGGTTAGGAATTATACCTCCCACAGACGGTTAGGGTTAGGATTAAGGAGTCAGGGAAAGGGACTATCTCGCCATGGGAATGACCGAGATCCGAACGCACCTCAGAGAAGGGACGGTGCAGGCACTGGCGGGTTAGGAGAGAGGTATCCCTAGACTCAAAGAGTCCAGGTAAAATGCACTGGCACGTTACACCATCCCAGTTCCCCAAAGCACATTCTTCCCCAGTCATTCCAGCTCCCAATTTTGGGCTAAACGTAATCCTAAACTCCTGGTAAGTATCTTTTGCGTGTAGGTGGGTCCTCTGACGACAGCCGGTGCTCTCCTTAGCACGTGTGCATGTGTCACTCCTTCATTTTGTGTTTGTTGCTTGGCCTCTTTCTGTGTGTGTATCATTTCCCAGCGTGTGTCTGCATGTTTGTCTTCGCCTTGTGCTGTGACGGTAAGTATTCTCTGTGGTTCTTTGTGGCTTCTCTGTGGTTCCTATGCTCATGCCTCTGTAGCTACGTTTCGGGTTTTATTACCCTTCTTCAGGCTTGTGGCTGAGCTGACATGTCCAGACACGTTAATATGTGAGCTTGTGGGCGGCACCCTTCACAACTGCTCACCCTCTATGCACTTCTGTTCTCTATGTGACAATGCAACACACCATATATTCGATCAACTGGCAGAGGTCAGCTTTGTTATATAATTAATAAATCCTACCAGAATTTAGGGTTAGGAATTATACTCCCACAGACGGTTAGGGTTAGGATTAAGGAGTCAGGGAAAGGGACTATCTCGCCATGGGAATGACCGAGATCCGAACGCACCTCAGAGAAGGGACGGTGCAGGCACTGGCGGGTTAGGAGAGAGGTAAGTATCCCCAGACTCAAAGAGTCCAGGTAAAATGCACTGGCACGTTACACCATCCCAGTTCCCAAAGCACATTCTTCCCCAGTCATTCCAGCTCCCAATTTTGGGCTAAACGTAATCCTAAACTCCTGGTAAGTATCTTTTTGCGTGTAGGTGGGTCCCTCTGACGACAGCCGGTGCTCTCCTTAGCACGTGCATGTGTCACTCCTTCATTTTGTGTTTGTTGCTTGGCCTCTTTCTGTGTGTGTATCATTTCCCCAGCGTGTGTCTGCATGTTTGTCTTCGTCTTGTGCTGTGACGGTAAGTATTCTCTGTGGTTCTTTGTGGCTTCTCTGTGGTTCCTATGCTCATGCCTCTGTAGCTACGTTTCGGGTTTTATTACCCTTCTTCAGGCTTGTGGCTGAGCTGACATGTCCAGACACGTTAATATGTGAGCTTGTGGGCGGCACCCTTCACAACTGCTCACCCTCTATGCACTTGTTCTCTATGTGACAATGCAACACACCATATATTCGATCAACTGGCAGAGGTCAGCTTTGTTATATAATTAATAAATCCTACCAGAATTTAGGGTTAGGAATTATACCTCCCACAGACGGTTAGGGTTAGGATTAAGGAGTCAGGGAAAGGGACTATCTCGCCATGGGAATGACCGAGATCCGAACGCACCTCAGAGAAGGGACGGTGCAGGCACTGGCGGGTTAGGAGAGAGGTAAGTATCCCTAGACTCAAAGAGTCCAGGTAAAATGCACTGGCACGTTACACCATCCCAGTTCCCCAAAGCACATTCTTCCCCAGTCATTCCAGCTCCCAATTTTGGGCTAAACGTAATCCTAAACTCCTGGTAAGTATCTTTTGCGTGTAGGTGGGTCCTCTGACGACAGCCGGTGCTCTCCTTAGCACGTGTGCATGTGTCACTCCTTCATTTTGTGTTTGTTGCTTGGCCTCTTTCTGTGTGTGTATCATTTCCCAGCGTGTGTCTGCATGTTTGTCTTCGCCTTGTGCTGTGACGGTAAGTATTCTCTGTGGTTCTTTGTGGCTTCTCTGTGGTTCCTATGCTCATGCCTCTGTAGCTACGTTTCGGGTTTTATTACCCTTCTTCAGGCTTGTGGCTGAGCTGACATGTCCAGACACGTTAATATGTGAGCTTGTGGGCGGCACCCTTCACAACTGCTCACCTCTATGCACTTCGCTCTCTATGTGACAATGCAACACACCATATATTCGATCAACTGGCAGAGGTCAGCTTTGTTATATAATTAATAAATCCTACCAGAATTTAGGGTTAGGAATTATACCTCCCACAGACGGTTAGGGTTAGGATTAAGGAGTCAGGGAAAGGGACTATCTCGCCATGGGAATGACCGAGATCCGAACGCACCTCAGAGAAGGGACGGTGCAGGCACTGGCGGGTTAGGAGAGAGAGGAGGTATCCCTAGACTCAAAGAGTCCAGGTAAAATGCACTGGCACGTTACACCATCCCAGTTCCCCAAAGCACATTCTTCCCCAGTCATTCCAGCTCCCAATTTTGGGCTAAACGTAATCCTAAACTCCTGGTAAGTATCTTTTGCGTGTAGGTGGGTCCCTCTGACGACAGCCGGTGCTCTCCTTAGCACGTGCATGTGTCACTCCTTCATTTTGTGTTTGTTGCTTGGCCTCTTTCTGTGTGTGTATCATTTCCCAGCGTGTGTCTGCATGTTTGTCTTCGCCTTGTGCTGTGACGGTAAGTATTCTCTGTGGTTCTTTGTGGCTTCTCTGTGGTTCCTATGCTCATGCCTCTGTAGCTACGTTTCGGGTTTTATTACCCTTCTTCAGGCTTGTGGCTGAGCTGACATGTCCAGACACGTTAATATGTGAGCTTGTGGGCGGCACCCTTCACAACTGCTCACCCTCTATGCACTTCTGTTCTCTATGTGACAATGCAACACACCATATATTCGATCAACTGGCAGAGGTCAGCTTTGTTATATAATTAATAAATCCTACCAGAATTTAGGGTTAGGAATTATACCTCCCACAGACGGTTAGGGTTAGGATTAAGGAGTCAGGAAAGGGACTATCTCGCCATGGGAATGACCGAGATCCGAACGCACCTCAGAGAAGGGACGGTGCAGGCACTGGCGGGTTAGGAGAGAGGTGGTATCCCTAGACTCAAAGAGTCCAGGTAAAATGCACTGGCACGTTACACCATCCCAGTTCCCCAAAGCACATTCTTCCCCAGTCATTCCAGCTCCCAATTTTGGGCTAAACGTAATCCTAAACTCCTGGTAAGTATCTTTGCGTGTAGGTGGGTCCTCTGACGACAGCCGGTGCTCTCCTTAGCACGTGTGCATGTGTCACTCCTTCATTTTGTGTTTGTTGCTTGGCCTCTTTCTGTGTGTGTATCATTTCCCAGCGTGTGTCTGCATGTTTGTCTTCGTCTTGTGCTGTGACGGTAAGTATTCTCTGTGGTTCTTTGTGGCTTCTCTGTGGTTCCTATGCTCATGCCTCTGTAGCTACGTTTCGGGTTTTATTACCCTTCTTCAGGCTTGTGGCTGAGCTGACATGTCCAGACACGTTAATATGTGAGCTTGTATGCACCCTTCACAACTGCTCACCCTCTATGCACTTCTGCTCTCTATGTGACAATGCAACACACCATATATTCGATCAACTGGCAGAGGTCAGCTTTGTTATATAATTAATAAATCCTACCAGAATTTAGGGTTAGGAATTATACCTCCCACAGACGGTTAGGGTTAGGATTAAGGAGTCAGGGAAAGGGACTATCTCGCCATGGGAATGACCGAGATCCGAACGCACCTCAGAGAAGGGACGGTGCAGGCACTGGCGGGTTAGGAGAGAGGGGCATCCCTAGACTCAAAGAGTCCAGGTAAAATGCACTGGCACGTTACACCATCCCAGTTCCCCAAAGCACATTCTTCCCCCAGTCATTCCAGCTCCCAATTTTGGGCTAAACGTAATCCTAAACTCCTGGTAAGTATCTTTTGCGTGTAGGTGGGTCCTCTGACGACAGCCGGTGCTCTCCTTAGCACGTGTGCATGTGTCACTCCTTCATTTTGTGTTTGTTGCTTGGCCTCTTTCTGTGTGTGTATCATTTCCCAGCGTGTGTCTGCATGTTTGTCTTCGCCTTGTGCTGTGACGGTAAGTATTCTCTGTGGTTCTTTGTGGCTTCTCTGTGGTTCCTATGCTCATGCCTCTGTAGCTACGTTTCGGGTTTTATTACCCTTCTTCAGGCTTGTGGCTGAGCTGACATGTCCAGACACGTTAATATGTGAGCTTGTGGGCGGCACCCTTCACAACTGCTCACCCTCTATGCACTTCTGTTCTCTATGTGACAATGCAACACACCATATATTCGATCAACTGGCAGAGGTCAGCTTTGTTATATAATTAATAAATCCTACCAGAATTTAGGGTTAGGAATTATACCTCCCACAGACGGTTAGGGTTAGGATTAAGGAGTCAGGGAAAGGGACTATCTCGCCATGGGAATGACCGAGATCCGAACGCACCTCAGAGAAGGGACGGTGCAGGCACTGGCGGGTTAGGAGAGGTGGCATCCCTAGACTCAAAGAGTCCAGGTAAAATGCACTGGCACGTTACACCATCCCAGTTCCCCAAAGCACATTCTTCCCCAGTCATTCCAGCTCCCAATTTTGGGCTAAACGTAATCCTAAACTCCTGGTAAGTATCTTTTGCGTGTAGGTGGGTCCTCTGACGACAGCCGGTGCTCTCCTTAGCACGTGTGCATGTGTCACTCCTTCATTTTGTGTTTGTTGCTTGGCCTCTTTCTGTGTGTGTATCATTTCCCAGCGTGTGTCTGCATGTTTGTCTTCGCCTTGTGCTGTGACGGTAAGTATTCTCTGTGGTTCTTTGTGGCTTCTCTGTGGTTCCTATGCTCATGCCTCTGTAGCTACGTTTCGGGTTTTATTACCCTTCTTCAGGCTTGTGGCTGAGCTGACATGTCCAGACACGTTAATATGTGAGCTTGTGGGCGGCACCCTTCACAACTGCTCACCCTCTATGCACTTCGTTCTCTATGTGACAATGCAACACACCATATATTCGATCAACTGGCAGAGGTCAGCTTTGTTATATAATTAATAAATCCTACCAGAATTTAGGGTTAGGAATTATACCTCCCACAGACGGTTAGGGTTAGGATTAAGGAGTCAGGAAAGGGACTATCTCGCCATGGGAATGACCGAGATCCGAACGCACCTCAGAGAAGGGACGGTGCAGGCACTGGCGGGTTAGGAGAGAGGTGGGTATCCCTAGACTCAAAGAGTCCAGGTAAAATGCACTGGCACGTTACACCATCCCAGTTCCCCAAAGCACATTCTTCCCCCAGTCATTCCAGCTCCCAATTTTGGGCTAAACGTAATCCTAAACTCCTGGTAAGTATCTTTGCGTGTAGGTGGGTCCTCTGACGACAGCCGGTGCTCTCCTTAGCACGTGTGCATGTGTCACTCCTTCATTTTGTGTTTGTTGCTTGGCCTCTTTCTGTGTGTGTATCATTTCCCAGCGTGTGTCTGCATGTTTGTCTTCGCCTTGTGCTGTGACGGTAAGTATTCTCTGTGGTTCTTTGTGGCTTTCTGTGGTTCCTATGCTCATGCCTCTGTAGCTACGTTTCGGGTTTTATTACCCTTCTTCAGGCTTGTGGCTGAGCTGACATGTCCAGACACGTTAATATGTGAGCTTGTGGGCGGCACCCTTCACAACTGCTCACCCTCTATGCACTTCTCTATGTGACAATGCAACACACCATATATTCGATCAACTGGCAGAGGTCAGCTTTGTTATATAATTAATAAATCCTACCAGAATTTAGGGTTAGGAATTATACCTCCCACAGACGGTTAGGGTTAGGATTAAGGAGTCAGGGAAAGGGACTATCTCGCCATGGGAATGACCGAGATCCGAACGCACCTCAGAGAAGGGACGGTGCAGGCACTGGCGGGTTAGGAGAGAGGTGGTATCCCTAGACTCAAAGAGTCCAGGTAAAATGCACTGGCACGTTACACCATCCCAGTTCCCCAAAGCACATTCTTCCCCAGTCATTCCAGCTCCCAATTTTGGGCTAAACGTAATCCTAAACTCCTGGTAAGTATCTTTTGCGTGTAGGTGGGTCCTCTGACGACAGCCGGTGCTCTCCTTAGCACGTGTGCATGTGTCACCCTTCATTTTGTGTTTGTTGCTTGGCCTCTTTCTGTGTGTGTATCATTTCCCCAGCGTGTGTCTGCATGTTTGTCTTCGCCTTGTGCTGTGACGGTAAGTATTCTCTGTGGTTCTTTGTGGCTTCTCTGTGGTTCCTATGCTCATGCCTCTGTAGCTACGTTTCGGGTTTTATTACCCTTCTTCAGGCTTGTGGCTGAGCTGACATGTCCAGACACGTTAATATGTGAGCTTGTGGGCGGCACCCTTCACAACTGCTCACCCTCTATGCACTTCTGTTCTCTATGTGACAATGCAACACACCATATATTCGATCAACTGGCAGAGGTCAGCTTTGTTATATAATTAATAAATCCTACCAGAATTTAGGGTTAGGAATTATACCTCCCACAGACGGTTAGGGTTAGGATTAAGGAGTCAGGGAAAGGGACTATCTCGCCATGGGAATGACCGAGATCCGAACGCACCTCAGAGAAGGGACGGTGCAGGCACTGGCGGGTTAGGAGAGAGGTGGTATCCCTAGACTCAAAGAGTCCAGGTAAAATGCACTGGCACGTTACACCATCCCAGTTCCCCAAAGCACATTCTTCCCCCAGTCATTCCAGCTCCCAATTTTGGGCTAAACGTAATCCTAAACTCCTGGTAAGTATCTTTTGCGTGTAGGTGGGTCCTCTGACGACAGCCGGTGCTCTCCTTAGCACGTGTGCATGTGTCACTCCTTCATTTTGTGTTTGTTGCTTGGCCTCTTTCTGTGTGTGTATCATTTCCCAGCGTGTGTCTGCATGTTTGTTCGCCTTGTGCTGTGACGGTAAGTATTCTCTGTGGTTCTTTGTGGCTTCTCTGTGGTTCCTATGCTCATGCCTCTGTAGCTACGTTTCGGGTTTTATTACCCTTCTTCAGGCTTGTGGCTGAGCTGACATGTCCAGACACGTTAATATGTGAGCTTGTGGGCGGCACCCTTCACAACTGCTCACCCCTCTATGCACTTCTGTTCTCTATGTGACAATGCAACACACCATATATTCGATCAACTGGCAGAGGTCAGCTTTGTTATATAATTAATAAATCCTACCAGAATTTAGGGTTAGGAATTATACCTCCCACAGACGGTTAGGGTTAGGATTAAGGAGTCAGGGAAAGGGACTATCTCGCCATGGGAATGACCGAGATCCGAACGCACCTCAGAGAAGGGACGGTGCAGGCACTGGCGGGTTAGGAGAGAGGTGGTATCCCTAGACTCAAAGAGTCCAGGTAAAATGCACTGGCACGTTACACCATCCCAGTTCCCCAAAGCACATTCTTCCCCAGTCATTCCAGCTCCCAATTTTGGGCTAAACGTAATCCTAAACTCCTGGTAAGTATCTTTTGCGTGTAGGTGGGTCCTCTGACGACAGCCGGTGCTCTCCTTAGCACGTGTGCATGTGTCACTCCTTCATTTTGTGTTTGTTGCTTGGCCTCTTTCTGTGTGTGTATCATTTCCCAGCGTGTGTCTGCATGTTTGTCTTCGCCTTGTGCTGTGACGGTAAGTATTCTCTGTGGTTCTTTGTGGCTTCTCTGTGGTTCCTATGCTCATGCCTCTGTAGCTACGTTTCGGGTTTTATTACCTTCTTCAGGCTTGTGGCTGAGCTGACATGTCCAGACACGTTAATATGTGAGCTTGTGGGCGGCACCCTTCACAACTGCTCACCCTCTATGCACTTCTGTTCTCTATGTGACAATGCAACACACCATATATTCGATCAACTGGCAGAGGTCAGCTTTGTTATATAATTAATAAATCCTACCAGAATTTAGGGTTAGGAATTATACCTCCCACAGACGGTTAGGGTTAGGATTAAGGAGTCAGGGAAAGGGACTATCTCGCCATGGGAATGACCGAGATCCGAACGCACCTCAGAGAAGGGACGGTGCAGGCACTGGCGGGTTAGGAGAGAGGTATCCCTAGACTCAAAGAGTCCAGGTAAAATGCACTGGCACGTTACACCATCCCAGTTCCCCAAAGCACATTCTTCCCCCAGTCATTCCAGCTCCCAATTTTGGGCTAAACGTAATCCTAAACTCCTGGTAAGTATCTTTTGCGTGTAGGTGGGTCCTCTGACGACAGCCGGTGCTCTCCTTAGCACGTGTGCATGTGTCACTCCTTCATTTTGTGTTTGTTGCTTGGCCTCTTTCTGTGTGTGTATCATTTCCCAGCGTGTGTCTGCATGTTTGTCTTCGCCTTGTGCTGTGACGGTAAGTATTCTCTGTGGTTCTTTGTGGCTTCTCTGTGGTTCCTATGCTCATGCCTCTGTAGCTACGTTTCGGGTTTTATTACCCTTCTTCAGGCTTGTGGCTGAGCTGACATGTCCAGACACGTTAATATGTGAGCTTGTGGGCGGCACCCTTCACAACTGCTCACCCTCTATGCACTTCTGTTCTCTATGTGACAATGCAACACACCATATATTCGATCAACTGGCAGAGGTCAGCTTTGTTATATAATTAATAAATCCTACCAGAATTTAGGGTTAGGAATTATACCTCCCACAGACGGTTAGGGTTAGGATTAAGGAGTCAGGGAAAGGGACTATCTCGCCATGGGAATGACCGAGATCCGAACGCACTCAGAGAAGGGACGGTGCAGGCACTGGCGGGTTAGGAGAGAGGTGGCATCCCTAGACTCAAAGAGTCCAGGTAAAATGCACTGGCACGTTACACCATCCCAGTTCCCCAAAGCACATTCTTCCCCCAGTCATTCCAGCTCCCAATTTTGGGCTAAACGTAATCCTAAACTCCTGGTAAGTATCTTTTGCGTGTAGGTGGGTCCTCTGACGACAGCCGGTGCTCTCCTTAGCACGTGTGCATGTGTCACTCCTTCATTTTGTGTTTGTTGCTTGGCCTCTTTCTGTGTGTGTATCATTTCCCAGCGTGTGTCTGCATGTTTGTCTTCGCCTTGTGCTGTGACGGTAAGTATTCTCTGTGGTTCTTTGTGGCTTCTCTGTGGTTCCTATGCTCATGCCTCTGTAGCTACGTTTCGGGTTTTATTACCCTTCTTCAGGCTTGTGGCTGAGCTGACATGTCCAGACACGTTAATATGTGAGCTTGTGGGCGGCACCCTTCACAACTGCTCACCCTCTATGCACTTCTGTTCTCTATGTGACAATGCAACACACCATATATTCGATCAACTGGCAGAGGTCAGCTTTGTTATATAATTAATAAATCCTACCAGAATTTAGGGTTAGGAATTATACCTCCCACAGACGGTTAGGGTTAGGATTAAGGAGTCAGGGAAAGGGACTATCTCGCCATGGGAATGACCGAGATCCGAACGCACCTCAGAGAAGGGACGGTGCAGGCACTGGCGGGTTAGGAGAGAGGTGGTATCCCTAGACTCAAAGAGTCCAGGTAAAATGCACTGGCACGTTACACCATCCCAGTTCCCCAAAGCACATTCTTCCCCAGTCATTCCAGCTCCCAATTTTGGGCTAAACGTAATCCTAAACTCCTGGTAAGTATCTTTTGCGTGTAGGTGGGTCCCTCTGACGACAGCCGGTGCTCTCCTTAGCACGTGTGCATGTGTCACTCCTTCATTTTGTGTTTGTTGCTTGGCCTCTTTCTGTGTGTGTATCATCATTTCCCAGCGTGTGTCTGCATGTTTGTCTTCGCCTTGTGCTGTGACGGTAAGTATTCTCTGTGGTTCTTTGTGGCTTCTCTGTGGTTCCTATGCTCATGCCTCTGTAGCTACGCTTTTGGTTTTATTACCCTTCTTCAGGCTTGTGGCTGAGCTGACATGTCCAGACACGTTAATATGTGAGCTTGTGGGCGGCACCCTTCACAACTGCTCACCCTCTATGCACTTCTGTTCTCTATGTGACAATGCAACACACCATATATTCGATCAACTGGCAGAGGTCAGCTTTGTTATATAATTAATAAATCCTACCAGAATTTAGGGTTAGGAATTATACCTCCCACAGACGGTTAGGGTTAGGATTAAGGAGTCAGGAAAGGGACTATCTCGCCATGGGAATGACCGAGATCCGAACGCACCTCAGAGAAGGGACGGTGCAGGCACTGGCGGGTTAGGAGAGAGGTGGTATCCCTAGACTCAAAGAGTCCAGGTAAAATGCACTGGCACGTTACACCATCCCAGTTCCCCAAAGCACATTCTTCCCCCAGTCATTCCAGCTCCCAATTTTGGGCTAAACGTAATCCTAAACTCCTGGTAAGTATCTTTGCGTGTAGGTGGGTCCTCTGACGACAGCCGGTGCTCTCCTTAGCACGTGCATGTGTCACTCCTTCATTTTGTGTTTGTTGCTTGGCCTCTTTCTGTGTGTGTATCATTTCCCAGCGTGTGTCTGCATGTTTGTCTTCGCCTTGTGCTGTGACGGTAAGTATTCTCTGTGGTTCTTTGTGGCTTCTCTGTGGTTCCTATGCTCATGCCTCTGTAGCTACGTTTCGGGTTTTATTACCCTTCTTCAGGCTTGTGGCTGAGCTGACATGTCCAGACACGTTAATATGTGAGCTTGTGGGCGGCACCCTTCACAACTGCTCACCCTCTATGCACTTCTGTTCTCTATGTGACAATGCAACACACCATATATTCGATCAACTGGCAGAGGTCAGCTTTGTTATATAATTAATAAATCCTACCAGAATTTAGGGTTAGGAATTATACCTCCCACAGACGGTTAGGGTTAGGATTAAGGAGTCAGGAAAGGGACTATCTCGCCATGGGAATGACCGGAGATCCGAACGCACCTCAGAGAAGGGACGGTGCAGGCACTGGCGGGTTAGGAGAGAGGTGGCATCCCTAGACTCAAAGAGTCCAGGTAAAATGCACTGGCACGTTACACCATCCCAGTTCCCCAAAGCACATTCTTCCCCAGTCATTCCAGCTCCCAATTTTGGGCTAAACGTAATCCTAAACTCCTGGTAAGTATCTTTTGTGTAGGTGGGTCCTCTGACGACAGCCGGTGCTCTCCTTAGCACGTGCATGTGTCACTCCTTCATTTTGTGTTTGTTGCTTGGCCTCTTTCTGTGTGTGTATCATTTCCCAGCGTGTGTCTGCATGTTTGTCTTCGCCTTGTGCTGTGACGGTAAGTATTCTCTGTGGTTCTTTGTGGCTTCTCTGTGGTTCCTATGCTCATGCCTCTGTAGCTACGCTTCGGGTTTTATTACCCTTCTTCAGGCTTGTGGCTGAGCTGACATGTCCAGACACGTTAATATGTGAGCTTGTGGGCGGCACCCTTCACAACTGCTCACCCCTCTATGCACTTCTGTTCTCTATGTGACAATGCAACACACCATATATTCGATCAACTGGCAGAGGTCAGCTTTGTTATATAATTAATAAATCCTACCAGAATTTAGGGTTAGGAATTATACCTCCCACAGACGGTTAGGGTTAGGATTAAGGAGTCAGGGAAAGGGACTATCTCGCCATGGGAATGACCGAGATCCGAACGCACCTCAGAGAAGGGACGGTGCAGGCACTGGCGGGTTAGGAGAGAGGTGGTATCCCTAGACTCAAAGAGTCCAGGTAAAATGCACTGGCACGTTACACCATCCCAGTTCCCCAAAGCACATTCTTCCCCAGTCATTCCAGCTCCCAATTTTGGGCTAAACGTAATCCTAAACTCCTGGTAAGTATCTTTTGCGTGTAGGTGGGTCCTCTGACGACAGCCGGTGCTCTCCTTAGCACGTGTGCATGTGTCACTCCTTCATTTTGTGTTTGTTGCTTGGCCTCTTTCTGTGTGTGTATCATTTCCCAGCGTGTGTCTGCATGTTTGTCTTCGTCTTGTGCTGTGACGGTAAGTATTCTCTGTGGTTCTTTGTGGCTTCTCTGTGGTTCCTATGCTCATGCCTCTGTAGCTACGTTTCGGGTTTTATTACCCTTCTTCAGGCTTGTGGCTGAGCTGACATGTCCAGACACGTTAATATGTGAGCTTGTGGGCTGCACCCTTCACAACTGCTCACCCTCTATGCACTTCTGTTCTCTATGTGACAATGCAACACACCATATATTCGATCAACTGGCAGAGGTCAGCTTTGTTATATAATTAATAAATCCTACCAGAATTTAGGGTTAGGAATTATACCTCCCACAGACGGTTAGGGTTAGGATTAAGGAGTCAGGGAAAGGGACTATCTCGCCATGGGAATGACCGAGATCCGAACGCACCTCAGAGAAGGGACGGTGCAGGCACTGGCGGGTTAGGAGAGAGGTGGTATCCCTAGACTCAAAGAGTCCAGGTAAAATGCACTGGCACGTTACACCATCCCAGTTCCCCAAAGCACATTCTTCCCCAGTCATTCCAGCTCCCAATTTTGGGCTAAACGTAATCCTAAACTCCTGGTAAGTATCTTTGCGTGTAGGTGGGTCCTCTGACGACAGCCGGTGCTCTCCTTAGCACGTGTGCATGTGTCACCCTTCATTTTGTGTTTGTTGCTTGGCCTCTTTCTGTGTGTGTATCATTTCCCAGCGTGTGTCTGCATGTTTGTCTTCGCCTTGTGCTGTGACGGTAAGTATTCTCTGTGGTTCTTTGTGGCTTCTCTGTGGTTCCTATGCTCATGCCTCTGTAGCTACGTTTCGGGTTTTATTACCCTTCTTCAGGCTTGTGGCTGAGCTGACATGTCCAGACACGTTAATATGTGAGCTTGTGGGCGGCACCCTTCACAACTGCTCACCTCTATGCACTTCTGCTCTCTATGTGACAATGCAACACACCATATATTCGATCAACTGGCAGAGGTCAGCTTTGTTATATAATTAATAAATCCTACCAGAATTTAGGGTTAGGAATTATACCTCCCACAGACGGTTAGGGTTAGGATTAAGGAGTCAGGGAAAGGGACTATCTCGCCATGGGAATGACCGAGATCCGAACGCACCTCAGAGAAGGGACGGTGCAGGCACTGGCGGGTTAGGAGAGAGAGGTATCCCTAGACTCAAAGAGTCCAGGTAAAATGCACTGGCACGTTACACCATCCCAGTTCCCCAAAGCACATTCTTCCCCAGTCATTCCAGCTCCCAATTTTGGGCTAAACGTAATCCTAAACTCCTGGTAAGTATCTTTTGCGTGTAGGTGGGTCCTCTGACGACAGCCGGTGCTCTCCTTAGCACGTGGCATGTGTCACTCCTTCATTTTGTGTTTGTTGCTTGGCCTCTTTCTGTGTGTGTATCATTTCCCCAGCGTGTGTCTGCATGTTTGTCTTCGCCTTGTGCTGTGACGGTAAGTATTCTCTGTGGTTCTTTGTGGCTTCTCTGTGGTTCCTATGCTCATGCCTCTGTAGCTACGTTTCGGGTTTTATTACCCTTCTTCAGGCTTGTGGCTGAGCTGACATGTCCAGACACGTTAATATGTGAGCTTGTGGGCGGCACCCTTCACAACTGCTCACCCTCTATGCACTTCTGTTCTCTATGTGACAATGCAACACACCATATATTCGATCAACTGGCAGAGGTCAGCTTTGTTATATAATTAATAAATCCTACCAGAATTTAGGGTTAGGAATTATACCTCCCACAGACGGTTAGGGTTAGGATTAAGGAGTCAGGGAAAGGGACTATCTCGCCATGGGAATGACCGAGATCCGAACGCACCTCAGAGAAGGGACGGTGCAGGCACTGGCGGGTTAGAGAGAGGTGGTATCCCTAGACTCAAAGAGTCCAGGTAAAATGCACTGGCACGTTACACCATCCCAGTTCCCCAAAGCACATTCTTCCCCAGTCATTCCAGCTCCCAATTTTGGGCTAAACGTAATCCTAAACTCCTGGTAAGTATCTTTTGCGTGTAGGTGGGTCCTCTGACGACAGCCGGTGCTCTCCTTAGCACGTGTGCATGTGTCACTCCTTCATTTTGTGTTTGTTGCTTGGCCTCTTTCTGTGTGTGTATCATTTCCCAGCGTGTGTCTGCATGTTTGTCTTCGCCTTGTGCTGTGACGGTAAGTATTCTCTGTGGTTCTTTGTGGCTTCTCTGTGGTTCCTATGCTCATGCCTCTGTAGCTACGTTTCGGGTTTTATTACCCTTCTTCAGGCTTGTGGCTGAGCTGACATGTCCAGACACGTTAATATGTGAGCTTGTGGGCGGCACCCTTCACAACTGCTCACCCTCTATGCACTTCTGCTCTCTATGTGACAATGCAACACACCATATATTCGATCAACTGGCAGAGGTCAGCTTTGTTATATAATTAATAAATCCTACCAGAATTTAGGGTTAGGAATTATACCTCCCACAGACGGTTAGGGTTAGGATTAAGGAGTCAGGGAAAGGGACTATCTCGCCATGGGAATGACCGAGATCCGAACGCACCTCAGAGAAGGGACGGTGCAGGCACTGGCGGGTTAGGAGAGAGGTGGCATCCCTAGACTCAAAGAGTCCAGGTAAAATGCACTGGCACGTTACACCATCCCAGTTCCCCAAAGCACATTCTTCCCCAGTCATTCCAGCTCCCAATTTTGGGCTAAACGTAATCCTAAACTCCTGGTAAGTATCTTTGCGTGTAGGTGGGTCCTCTGACGACAGCCGGTGCTCTCCTTAGCACGTGTGCATGTGTCACTCCTTCATTTTGTGTTTGTTGCTTGGCCTCTTTCTGTGTGTGTATCATTTCCCAGCGTGTGTCTGCATGTTTGTCTTCGCCTTGTGCTGTGACGGTAAGTATTCTCTGTGGTTCTTTGTGGCTTCTCTGTGGTTCCTATGCTCATGCCTCTGTAGCTACGTTTCGGGTTTTATTACCCTTCTTCAGGCTTGTGGCTGAGCTGACATGTCCAGACACGTTAATATGTGAGCTTGTGGGCGGCACCCTTCACAACTGCTCACCCTCTATGCACTCGTTCTCTATGTGACAATGCAACACACCATATATTCGATCAACTGGCAGAGGTCAGCTTTGTTATATAATTAATAAATCCTACCAGAATTTAGGGTTAGGAATTATACCTCCCACAGACGGTTAGGGTTAGGATTAAGGAGTCAGGAAAGGGACTATCTCGCCATGGGAATGACCGAGATCCGAACGCACCTCAGAGAAGGGACGGTGCAGGCACTGGCGGGTTAGGAGAGAGGTGGTATCCCTAGACTCAAAGAGTCCAGGTAAAATGCACTGGCACGTTACACCATCCCAGTTCCCCAAAGCACATTCTTCCCCCAGTCATTCCAGCTCCCAATTTTGGGCTAAACGTAATCCTAAACTCCTGGTAAGTATCTTTTGCGTGTAGGTGGGTCCTCTGACGACAGCCGGTGCTCTCCTTAGCACGTGTGCATGTGTCACTCCTTCATTTTGTGTTTGTTGCTTGGCCTCTTTCTGTGTGTGTATCATTTCCCAGCGTGTGTCTGCATGTTTGTCTTCGCCTTGTGCTGTGACGGTAAGTATTCTCTGTGGTTCTTTGTGGCTTCTCTGTGGTTCCTATGCTCATGCCTCTGTAGCTACGTTTCGGGTTTTATTACCCTTCTTCAGGCTTGTGGCTGAGCTGACATGTCCAGACACGTTAATATGTGAGCTTGTGGGCGGCACCCTTCACAACTGCTCACCCTCTATGCACTTCTGTTCTCTATGTGACAATGCAACACACCATATATTCGATCAACTGGCAGAGGTCAGCTTTGTTATATAATTAATAAATCCTACCAGAATTTAGGGTTAGGAATTATACCTCCCACAGACGGTTAGGGTTAGGATTAAGGAGTCAGGGAAAGGGACTATCTCGCCATGGGAATGACCGAGATCCGAACGCACCTCAGAGAAGGGACGGTGCAGGCACTGGCGGGTTAGAGAGAGGTGGTATCCCTAGACTCAAAGAGTCCAGGTAAAATGCACTGGCACGTTACACCATCCCAGTTCCCCAAAGCACATTCTTCCCCCAGTCATTCCAGCTCCCAATTTTGGGCTAAACGTAATCCTAAACTCCTGGTAAGTATCTTTTGCGTGTAGGTGGGTCCTCTGACGACAGCCGGTGCTCTCCTTAGCACGTGTGCATGTGTCACTCCTTCATTTTGTGTTTGTTGCTTGGCCTCTTTCTGTGTGTGTATCATTTCCCAGCGTGTGTCTGCATGTTTGTCTTCGCCTTGTGCTGTGACGGTAAGTATTCTCTGTGGTTCTTTGTGGCTTCTCTGTGGTTCCTATGCTCATGCCTCTGTAGCTACGTTTCGGGTTTTATTACCCTTCTTCAGGCTTGTGGCTGAGCTGACATGTCCAGACACGTTAATATGTGAGCTTGTGGGCGGCACCCTTCACAACTGCTCACCCTCTATGCACTTCGTTCTCTATGTGACAATGCAACACACCATATATTCGATCAACTGGCAGAGGTCAGCTTTGTTATATAATTAATAAATCCTACCAGAATTTAGGGTTAGGAATTATACCTCCCACAGACGGTTAGGGTTAGGATTAAGGAGTCAGGAAAGGGACTATCTCGCCATGGGAATGACCGAGATCCGAACGCACCTCAGAGAAGGGACGGTGCAGGCACTGGCGGGTTAGGAGAGAGGTGGTATCCCTAGACTCAAAGAGTCCAGGTAAAATGCACTGGCACGTTACACCATCCCAGTTCCCCAAAGCACATTCTTCCCCAGTCATTCCAGCTCCCAATTTTGGGCTAAACGTAATCCTAAACTCCTGGTAAGTATCTTTGCGTGTAGGTGGGTCCTCTGACGACAGCCGGTGCTCTCCTTAGCACGTGTGCATGTGTCACTCCTTCATTTTGTGTTTGTTGCTTGGCCTCTTTCTGTGTGTGTATCATTTCCCAGCGTGTGTCTGCATGTTTGTCTTCGCCTTGTGCTGTGACGGTAAGTATTCTCTGTGGTTCTTTGTGGCTTCTCTGTGGTTCCTATGCTCATGCCTCTGTAGCTACGTTTCGGGTTTTATTACCCTTCTTCAGGCTTGTGGCTGAGCTGACATGTCCAGACACGTTAATATGTGAGCTTGTGGGCGGCACCCTTCACAACTGCTCACCCTCTATGCACTTCTGCTCTCTATGTGACAATGCAACACACCATATATTCGATCAACTGGCAGAGGTCAGCTTTGTTATATAATTAATAAATCCTACCAGAATTTAGGGTTAGGAATTATACCTCCCACAGACGGTTAGGGTTAGGATTAAGGAGTCAGGGAAAGGGACTATCTCGCCATGGGAATGACCGAGATCCGAACGCACCTCAGAGAAGGGACGGTGCAGGCACTGGCGGGTTAGGAGAGAGGCATCCCTAGACTCAAAGAGTCCAGGTAAAATGCACTGGCACGTTACACCATCCCAGTTCCCCAAAGCACATTCTTCCCCCAGTCATTCCAGCTCCCAATTTTGGGCTAAACGTAATCCTAAACTCCTGGTAAGTATCTTTTGCGTGTAGGTGGGTCCTCTGACGACAGCCGGTGCTCTCCTTAGCACGTGTGCATGTGTCACTCCTTCATTTTGTGTTTGTTGCTTGGCCTCTTTCTGTGTGTGTATCATTTCCCAGCGTGTGTCTGCATGTTTGTCTTCGCCTTGTGCTGTGACGGTAAGTATTCTCTGTGGTTCTTTGTGGCTTCTCTGTGGTTCCTATGCTCATGCCTCTGTAGCTACGTTTCGGGTTTTATTACCCTTCTTCAGGCTTGTGGCTGAGCTGACATGTCCAGACACGTTAATATGTGAGCTTGTGGGCGGCACCCTTCACAACTGCTCACCCTCTATGCACTTCTGCTCTCTATGTGACAATGCAACACACCATATATTCGATCAACTGGCAGAGGTCAGCTTTGTTATATAATTAATAAATCCTACCAGAATTTAGGGTTAGGAATTATACCTCCCACAGACGGTTAGGGTTAGGATTAAGGAGTCAGGGAAAGGGACTATCTCGCCATGGGAATGACCGAGATCCGAACGCACCTCAGAGAAGGGACGGTGCAGGCACTGGCGGGTTAGAGAGAGGAGGCATCCCTAGACTCAAAGAGTCCAGGTAAAATGCACTGGCACGTTACACCATCCCAGTTCCCCAAAGCACATTCTTCCCCAGTCATTCCAGCTCCCAATTTTGGGCTAAACGTAATCCTAAACTCCTGGTAAGTATCTTTGCGTGTAGGTGGGTCCTCTGACGACAGCCGGTGCTCTCCTTAGCACGTGTGCATGTGTCACTCCTTCATTTTGTGTTTGTTGCTTGGCCTCTTTCTGTGTGTGTATCATTTCCCAGCGTGTGTCTGCATGTTTGTCTTCGCCTTGTGCTGTGACGGTAAGTA
Source organism: Channa striata (assembly GCA_033026295.1). Lineage (NCBI taxonomy): Eukaryota > Metazoa > Chordata > Actinopteri > Anabantiformes > Channidae > Channa > Channa striata. Next base: position 116,224 of record JAUPFM010000078.1, read on the forward strand.
TTCTCTGTGGTTCTTTGTGGCTTCTCTGTGGTTCCTATGCTCATGCCTCTGTAGCTACGTTTCGGGTTTTATTACCCTTCTTCAGGCTTGTGGCTGAGCTGACATGTCCAGACACGTTAATATGTGAGCTTGTGGGCGGCACCCTTCACAACTGCTCACCCTCTATGCACTTCTGCTCTCTATGTGACAATGCAACACACCATATATTCGATCAACTGGCAGAGGTCAGCTTTGTTATATAATTAATAAATCCTACCAGAATTTAGGGTTAGGAATTATACCTCCCACAGACGGTTAGGGTTAGGATTAAGGAGTCAGGGAAAGGGACTATCTCGCCATGGGAATGACCGAGATCCGAACGCACCTCAGAGAAGGGACGGTGCAGGCACTGGCGGGTTAGGAGAGAGGTGGCATCCCTAGACTCAAAGAGTCCAGGTAAAATGCACTGGCACGTTACACCATCCCAGTTCCCCAAAGCACATTCTTCCCCAGTCATTCCAGCTCCCAATTTTGGGCTAAACGTAATCCTAAACTCCTGGTAAGTATCTTTGCGTGTAGGTGGGTCCTCTGACGACAGCCGGTGCTCTCCTTAGCACGTGTGCATGTGTCACTCCTTCATTTTGTGTTTGTTGCTTGGCCTCTTTCTGTGTGTGTATCATTTCCCAGCGTGTGTCTGCATGTTTGTCTTCGCCTTGTGCTGTGACGGTAAGTATTCTCTGTGGTTCTTTGTGGCTTCTCTGTGGTTCCTATGCTCATGCCTCTGTAGCTACGTTTCGGGTTTTATTACCCTTCTTCAGGCTTGTGGCTGAGCTGACATGTCCAGACACGTTAATATGTGAGCTTGTGGGCGGCACCCTTCACAACTGCTCACCCTCTATGCACTTCTGTTCTCTATGTGACAATGCAACACACCATATATTCGATCAACTGGCAGAGGTCAGCTTTGTTATATAATTAATAAATCCTACCAGAATTTAGGGTTAGGAATTATACCTCCCACAGACGGTTAGGGTTAGGATTAAGGAGTCAGGGAAAGGGACTATCTCGCCATGGGAATGACCGAGATCCGAACGCACCTCAGAGAAGGGACGGTGCAGGCACTGGCGGGTTAGAGAGAGGTGGTATCCCTAGACTCAAAGAGTCCAGGTAAAATGCACTGGCACGTTACACCATCCCAGTTCCCCAAAGCACATTCTTCCCCAGTCATTCCAGCTCCCAATTTTGGGCTAAACGTAATCCTAAACTCCTGGTAAGTATCTTTTGCGTGTAGGTGGGTCCTCTGACGACAGCCGGTGCTCTCCTTAGCACGTGTGCATGTGTCACTCCTTCATTTTGTGTTTGTTGCTTGGCCTCTTTCTGTGTGTGTATCATTTCCCAGCGTGTGTCTGCATGTTTGTCTTCGCCTTGTGCTGTGACGGTAAGTATTCTCTGTGGTTCTTTGTGGCTTCTCTGTGGTTCCTATGCTCATGCCTCTGTAGCTACGTTTCGGGTTTTATTACCCTTCTTCAGGCTTGTGGCTGAGCTGACATGTCCAGACACGTTAATATGTGAGCTTGTGGGCTGCACCCTTCACAACTGCTCACCCTCTATGCACTTCTCTCTATGTGACAATGCAACACACCATATATTCGATCAACTGGCAGAGGTCAGCTTTGTTATATAATTAATAAATCCTACCAGAATTTAGGGTTAGGAATTATACCTCCCACAGACGGTTAGGGTTAGGATTAAGGAGTCAGGAAAGGGACTATCTCGCCATGGGAATGACCGAGATCCGAACGCACCTCAGAGAAGGGACGGTGCAGGCACTGGCGGGTTAGGAGAGAGGAGGCATCCCTAGACTCAAAGAGTCCAGGTAAAATGCACTGGCACGTTACACCATCCCAGTTCCCCAAAGCACATTCTTCCCCAGTCATTCCAGCTCCCAATTTTGGGCTAAACGTAATCCTAAACTCCTGGTAAGTATCTTTTGCGTGTAGGTGGGTCCTCTGACGACAGCCGGTGCTCTCCTTAGCACGTGTGCATGTGTCACTCCTTCATTTTGTGTTTGTTGCTTGGCCTCTTTCTGTGTGTGTATCATTTCCCAGCGTGTGTCTGCATGTTTGTCTTCGCCTTGTGCTGTGACGGTAAGTATTCTCTGTGGTTCTTTGTGGCTTCTCTGTGGTTCCTATGCTCATGCCTCTGTAGCTACGCTTCGGGTTTTATTACCCTTCTTCAGGCTTGTGGCTGAGCTGACATGTCCAGACACGTTAATATGTGAGCTTGTGGGCGGCACCCTTCACAACTGCTCACCCTCTATGCACTTTGCTCTCTATGTGACAATGCAACACACCATATATTCGATCAACTGGCAGAGGTCAGCTTTGTTATATAATTAATAAATCCTACCAGAATTTAGGGTTAGGAATTATACCTCCCACAGACGGTTAGGGTTAGGATTAAGGAGTCAGGGAAAGGGACTATCTCGCCATGGGAATGACCGAGATCCGAACGCACCTCAGAGAAGGGACGGTGCAGGCACTGGCGGGTTAGGAGAGAGGTGGTATCCCTAGACTCAAAGAGTCCAGGTAAAATGCACTGGCACGTTACACCATCCCAGTTCCCCAAAGCACATTCTTCCCCCAGTCATTCCAGCTCCCAATTTTGGGCTAAACGTAATCCTAAACTCCTGGTAAGTATCTTTTGCGTGTAGGTGGGTCCTCTGACGACAGCCGGTGCTCTCCTTAGCACGTGTGCATGTGTCACTCCTTCATTTTGTGTTTGTTGCTTGGCCTCTTTCTGTGTGTGTATCATTTCCCAGCGTGTGTCTGCATGTTTGTCTTCGCCTTGTGCTGTGACGGTAAGTATTCTCTGTGGTTCTTTGTGGCTTCTCTGTGGTTCCTATGCTCATGCCTCTGTAGCTACGTTTCGGGTTTTATTACCCTTCTTCAGGCTTGTGGCTGAGCTGACATGTCCAGACACGTTAATATGTGAGCTTGTGGGCGGCACCCTTCACAACTGCTCACCCTCTATGCACTTCGTTCTCTATGTGACAATGCAACACACCATATATTCGATCAACTGGCAGAGGTCAGCTTTGTTATATAATTAATAAATCCTACCAGAATTTAGGGTTAGGAATTATACCTCCCACAGACGGTTAGGGTTAGGATTAAGGAGTCAGGGAAAGGGACTATCTCGCCATGGGAATGACCGAGATCCGAACGCACCTCAGAGAAGGGACGGTGCAGGCACTGGCGGGTTAGGAGAGAGGTATCCCTAGACTCAAAGAGTCCAGGTAAAATGCACTGGCACGTTACACCATCCCAGTTCCCCAAAGCACATTCTTCCCCAGTCATTCCAGCTCCCAATTTTGGGCTAAACGTAATCCTAAACTCCTGGTAAGTATCTTTTGCGTGTAGGTGGGTCCTCTGACGACAGCCGGTGCTCTCCTTAGCACGTGTGCATGTGTCACCCTTCATTTTGTGTTTGTTGCTTGGCCTCTTTCTGTGTGTGTATCATTTCCCAGCGTGTGTCTGCATGTTTGTCTTCGCCTTGTGCTGTGACGGTAAGTATTCTCTGTGGTTCTTTGTGGCTTCTCTGTGGTTCCTATGCTCATGCCTCTGTAGCTACGCTTCGGGTTTTATTACCCTTCTTCAGGCTTGTGGCTGAGCTGACATGTCCAGACACGTTAATATGTGAGCTTGTGGGCGGCACCCTTCACAACTGCTCACCCTCTATGCACTTGTTCTCTATGTGACAATGCAACACACCATATATTCGATCAACTGGCAGAGGTCAGCTTTGTTATATAATTAATAAATCCTACCAGAATTTAGGGTTAGGAATTATACCTCCCACAGACGGTTAGGGTTAGGATTAAGGAGTCAGGGAAAGGGACTATCTCGCCATGGGAATGACCGAGATCCGAACGCACCTCAGAGAAGGGACGGTGCAGGCACTGGCGGGTTAGGAGAGAGGTATCCCTAGACTCAAAGAGTCCAGGTAAAATGCACTGGCACGTTACACCATCCCAGTTCCCCAAAGCACATTCTTCCCCCAGTCATTCCAGCTCCCAATTTTGGGCTAAACGTAATCCTAAACTCCTGGTAAGTATCTTTGCGTGTAGGTGGGTCCTCTGACGACAGCCGGTGCTCTCCTTAGCACGTGCATGTGTCACTCCTTCATTTTGTGTTTGTTGCTTGGCCTCTTTCTGTGTGTGTATCATTTCCCAGCGTGTGTCTGCATGTTTGTCTTCGCCTTGTGCTGTGACGGTAAGTATTCTCTGTGGTTCTTTGTGGCTTCTCTGTGGTTCCTATGCTCATGCCTCTGTAGCTACGTTTCGGGTTTTATTACCCTTCTTCAGGCTTGTGGCTGAGCTGACATGTCCAGACACGTTAATATGTGAGCTTGTGGGCGGCACCCTTCACAACTGCTCACCCTCTATGCACTTGCTCTCTATGTGACAATGCAACACACCATATATTCGATCAACTGGCAGAGGTCAGCTTTGTTATATAATTAATAAATCCTACCAGAATTTAGGGTTAGGAATTATACCTCCCACAGACGGTTAGGGTTAGGATTAAGGAGTCAGGGAAAGGGACTATCTCGCCATGGGAATGACCGAGATCCGAACGCACCTCAGAGAAGGGACGGTGCAGGCACTGGCGGGTTAGAGAGAGGTAGGTATCCCTAGACTCAAAGAGTCCAGGTAAAATGCACTGGCACGTTACACCATCCCAGTTCCCAAAGCACATTCTTCCCCAGTCATTCCAGCTCCCAATTTTGGGCTAAACGTAATCCTAAACTCCTGGTAAGTATCTTTGCGTGTAGGTGGGTCCTCTGACGACAGCCGGTGCTCTCCTTAGCACGTGTGCATGTGTCACTCCTTCATTTTGTGTTTGTTGCTTGGCCTCTTTCTGTGTGTGTGTATCATTTCCCAGCGTGTGTCTGCATGTTTGTCTTCGCCTTGTGCTGTGACGGTAAGTATTCTCTGTGGTTCTTTGTGGCTTCTCTGTGGTTCCTATGCTCATGCCTCTGTAGCTACGTTTCGGGTTTTATTACCCTTCTTCAGGCTTGTGGCTGAGCTGACATGTCCAGACACGTTAATATGTGAGCTTGTGGGCGGCACCCTTCACAACTGCTCACCCTCTATGCACTTCTGCTCTCTTATGTGACAATGCAACACACCATATATTCGATCAACTGGCAGAGGTCAGCTTTGTTATATAATTAATAAATCCTACCAGAATTTAGGGTTAGGAATTATACCTCCCACAGACGGTTAGGGTTAGGATTAAGGAGTCAGGGAAAGGGACTATCTCGCCATGGGAATGACCGAGATCCGAACGCACCTCAGAGAAGGGACGGTGCAGGCACTGGCGGGTTAGAGAGAGGTGGTATCCCTAGACTCAAAGAGTCCAGGTAAAATGCACTGGCACGTTACACCATCCCAGTTCCCCAAAGCACATTCTTCCCCCAGTCATTCCAGCTCCCAATTTTGGGCTAAACGTAATCCTAAACTCCTGGTAAGTATCTTTTGCGTGTAGGTGGGTCCTCTGACGACAGCCGGTGCTCTCCTTAGCACGTGTGCATGTGTCACTCCTTCATTTTGTGTTTGTTGCTTGGCCTCTTTCTGTGTGTGTATCATTTCCCAGCGTGTGTCTGCATGTTTGTCTTCGCCTTGTGCTGTGACGGTAAGTATTCTCTGTGGTTCTTTGTGGCTTCTCTGTGGTTCCTATGCTCATGCCTCTGTAGCTACGCTTCGGGTTTTATTACCCTTCTTCAGGCTTGTGGCTGAGCTGACATGTCCAGACACGTTAATATGTGAGCTTGTGGGCTGCACCCTTCACAACTGCTCACCCTCTATGCACTTCTGTTCTCTATGTGACAATGCAACACACCATATATTCGATCAACTGGCAGAGGTCAGCTTTGTTATATAATTAATAAATCCTACCAGAATTTAGGGTTAGGAATTATACCTCCCACAGACGGTTAGGGTTAGGATTAAGGAGTCAGGGAAAGGGACTATCTCGCCATGGGAATGACCGAGATCCGAACGCACCTCAGAGAAGGGACGGTGCAGGCACTGGCGGGTTAGGAGAGAGGTATCCCTAGACTCAAAGAGTCCAGGTAAAATGCACTGGCACGTTACACCATCCCAGTTCCCCAAAGCACATTCTTTCCCCAGTCATTCCAGCTCCCAATTTTGGGCTAAACGTAATCCTAAACTCCTGGTAAGTATCTTTTGCGTGTAGGTGGGTCCTCTGACGACAGCCGGTGCTCTCCTTAGCACGTGTGCATGTGTCACTCCTTCATTTTGTGTTTGTTGCTTGGCCTCTTTCTGTGTGTGTATCATTTCCCAGCGTGTGTCTGCATGTTTGTCTTCGCCTTGTGCTGTGACGGTAAGTATTCTCTGTGGTTCTTTGTGGCTTCTCTGTGGTTCCTATGCTCATGCCTCTGTAGCTACGTTTCGGGTTTTATTACCCTTCTTCAGGCTTGTGGCTGAGCTGACATGTCCAGACACGTTAATATGTGAGCTTGTGGGCGGCACCCTTCACAACTGCTCACCCTCTATGCACTTCTGCTCTCTATGTGACAATGCAACACACCATATATTCGATCAACTGGCAGAGGTCAGCTTTGTTATATAATTAATAAATCCTACCAGAATTTAGGGTTAGGAATTATACCTCCCACAGACGGTTAGGGTTAGGATTAAGGAGTCAGGGAAAGGGACTATCTCGCCATGGGAATGACCGAGATCCGAACGCACCTCAGAGAAGGGACGGTGCAGGCACTGGCGGGTTAGGAGAGAGGTGGTATCCCTAGACTCAAAGAGTCCAGGTAAAATGCACTGGCACGTTACACCATCCCAGTTCCCCAAAGCACATTCTTCCCCAGTCATTCCAGCTCCCAATTTTGGGCTAAACGTAATCCTAAACTCCTGGTAAGTATCTTTTGCGTGTAGGTGGGTCCTCTGACGACAGCCGGTGCTCTCCTTAGCACGTGTGCATGTGTCACTCCTTCATTTTGTGTTTGTTGCTTGGCCTCTTTCTGTGTGTGTATCATTTCCCAGCGTGTGTCTGCATGTTTGTCTTCGCCTTGTGCTGTGACGGTAAGTATTCTCTGTGGTTCTTTGTGGCTTCTCTGTGGTTCCTATGCTCATGCCTCTGTAGCTACGTTTCGGGTTTTATTACCCTTCTTCAGGCTTGTGGCTGAGCTGACATGTCCAGACACGTTAATATGTGAGCTTGTGGGCGGCACCCTTCACAACTGCTCACCTCTATGCACTTTGCTCTCTATGTGACAATGCAACACACCATATATTCGATCAACTGGCAGAGGTCAGCTTTGTTATATAATTAATAAATCCTACCAGAATTTAGGGTTAGGAATTATACCTCCCACAGACGGTTAGGGTTAGGATTAAGGAGTCAGGGAAAGGGACTATCTCGCCATGGGAATGACCGAGATCCGAACGCACCTCAGAGAAGGGACGGTGCAGGCACTGGCGGGTTAGAGAGAGGTGGTATCCCTAGACTCAAAGAGTCCAGGTAAAATGCACTGGCACGTTACACCATCCCAGTTCCCCAAAGCACATTCTTCCCCAGTCATTCCAGCTCCCAATTTTGGGCTAAACGTAATCCTAAACTCCTGGTAAGTATCTTTTGCGTGTAGGTGGGTCCTCTGACGACAGCCGGTGCTCTCCTTAGCACGTGTGCATGTGTCACTCCTTCATTTTGTGTTTGTTGCTTGGCCTCTTTCTGTGTGTGTATCATTTCCCAGCGTGTGTCTGCATGTTTGTCTTCGCCTTGTGCTGTGACGGTAAGTATTCTCTGTGGTTCTTTGTGGCTTCTCTGTGGTTCCTATGCTCATGCCTCTGTAGCTACGCTTCGGGTTTTATTACCCTTCTTCAGGCTTGTGGCTGAGCTGACATGTCCAGACACGTTAATATGTGAGCTTGTGGGCGGCACCCTTCACAACTGCTCACCCTCTATGCACTTCTGTTCTTTATGTGACAATGCAACACACCATATATTCGATCAACTGGCAGAGGTCAGCTTTGTTATATAATTAATAAATCCTACCAGAATTTAGGGTTAGGAATTATACCTCCCACAGACGGTTAGGGTTAGGATTAAGGAGTCAGGAAAGGGACTATCTCGCCATGGGAATGACCGAGATCCGAACGCACCTCAGAGAAGGGACGGTGCAGGCACTGGCGGGTTAGGAGAGAGGTGGTATCCCTAGACTCAAAGAGTCCAGGTAAAATGCACTGGCACGTTACACCATCCCAGTTCCCCAAAGCACATTCTTCCCCCAGTCATTCCAGCTCCCAATTTTGGGCTAAACGTAATCCTAAACTCCTGGTAAGTATCTTTTGCGTGTAGGTGGGTCCTCTGACGACAGCCGGTGCTCTCCTTAGCACGTGTGCATGTGTCACTCCTTCATTTTGTGTTTGTTGCTTGGCCTCTTTCTGTGTGTGTATCATTTCCCAGCGTGTGTCTGCATGTTTGTCTTCGCCTTGTGCTGTGACGGTAAGTATTCTCTGTGGTTCTTTGTGGCTTCTCTGTGGTTCCTATGCTCATGCCTCTGTAGCTACGCTTCGGGTTTTATTACCCTTCTTCAGGCTTGTGGCTGAGCTGACATGTCCAGACACGTTAATATGTGAGCTTGTGGGCGGCACCCTTCACAACTGCTCACCCTCTATGCACTTCTGTTCTTATGTGACAATGCAACACACCATATATTCGATCAACTGGCAGAGGTCAGCTTTGTTATATAATTAATAAATCCTACCAGAATTTAGGGTTAGGAATTATACCTCCCACAGACGGTTAGGGTTAGGATTAAGGAGTCAGGGAAAGGGACTATCTCGCCATGGGAATGACCGAGATCCGAACGCACCTCAGAGAAGGGACGGTGCAGGCACTGGCGGGTTAGGAGAGAGGTGGCATCCCTAGACTCAAAGAGTCCAGGTAAAATGCACTGGCACGTTACACCATCCCAGTTCCCCAAAGCACATTCTTCCCCCAGTCATTCCAGCTCCCAATTTTGGGCTAAACGTAATCCTAAACTCCTGGTAAGTATCTTTGCGTGTAGGTGGGTCCTCTGACGACAGCCGGTGCTCTCCTTAGCACGTGTGCATGTGTCACTCCTTCATTTTGTGTTTGTTGCTTGGCCTCTTTCTGTGTGTGTATCATTTCCCAGCGTGTGTCTGCATGTTTGTCTTCGCCTTGTGCTGTGACGGTAAGTATTCTCTGTGGTTCTTTGTGGCTTCTCTGTGGTTCCTATGCTCATGCCTCTGTAGCTACGTTTCGGGTTTTATTACCCTTCTTCAGGCTTGTGGCTGAGCTGACATGTCCAGACACGTTAATATGTGAGCTTGTGGGCGGCACCCTTCACAACTGCTCACCCTCTATGCACTTCGCTCTTATGTGACAATGCAACACACCATATATTCGATCAACTGGCAGAGGTCAGCTTTGTTATATAATTAATAAATCCTACCAGAATTTAGGGTTAGGAATTATACCTCCCACAGACGGTTAGGGTTAGGATTAAGGAGTCAGGGAAAGGGACTATCTCGCCATGGGAATGACCGAGATCCGAACGCACCTCAGAGAAGGGACGGTGCAGGCACTGGCGGGTTAGAGAGAGGTGGCATCCCTAGACTCAAAGAGTCCAGGTAAAATGCACTGGCACGTTACACCATCCCAGTTCCCCAAAGCACATTCTTCCCCCAGTCATTCCAGCTCCCAATTTTGGGCTAAACGTAATCCTAAACTCCTGGTAAGTATCTTTTGCGTGTAGGTGGGTCCTCTGACGACAGCCGGTGCTCTCCTTAGCACGTGTGCATGTGTCACTCCTTCATTTTGTGTTTGTTGCTTGGCCTCTTTCTGTGTGTGTATCATTTCCCAGCGTGTGTCTGCATGTTTGTCTTCGCCTTGTGCTGTGACGGTAAGTATTCTCTGTGGTTCTTTGTGGCTTCTCTGTGGTTCCTATGCTCATGCCTCTGTAGCTACGTTTCGGGTTTTATTACCCTTCTTCAGGCTTGTGGCTGAGCTGACATGTCCAGACACGTTAATATGTGAGCTTGTGGGCGGCACCCTTCACAACTGCTCACCCTCTATGCACTTCTGTTCTTATGTGACAATGCAACACACCATATATTCGATCAACTGGCAGAGGTCAGCTTTGTTATATAATTAATAAATCCTACCAGAATTTAGGGTTAGGAATTATACCTCCCACAGACGGTTAGGGTTAGGATTAAGGAGTCAGGGAAAGGGACTATCTCGCCATGGGAATGACCGAGATCCGAACGCACCTCAGAGAAGGGACGGTGCAGGCACTGGCGGGTTAGAGAGAGGCATCCCTAGACTCAAAGAGTCCAGGTAAAATGCACTGGCACGTTACACCATCCCAGTTCCCAAAGCACATTCTTCCCCAGTCATTCCAGCTCCCAATTTTGGGCTAAACGTAATCCTAAACTCCTGGTAAGTATCTTTTGCGTGTAGGTGGGTCCTCTGACGACAGCCGGTGCTCTCCTTAGCACGTGTGCATGTGTCACCCTTCATTTTGTGTTTGTTGCTTGGCCTCTTTCTGTGTGTGTATCATTTCCCAGCGTGTGTCTGCATGTTTGTCTTCGCCTTGTGCTGTGACGGTAAGTATTCTCTGTGGTTCTTTGTGGCTTCTCTGTGGTTCCTATGCTCATGCCTCTGTAGCTACGCTTCGGGTTTTATTACCCTTCTTCAGGCTTGTGGCTGAGCTGACATGTCCAGACACGTTAATATGTGAGCTTGTGGGCGGCACCCTTCACAACTGCTCACCCTCTATGCACTTCTGTTCTCTTATGTGACAATGCAACACACCATATATTCGATCAACTGGCAGAGGTCAGCTTTGTTATATAATTAATAAATCCTACCAGAATTTAGGGTTAGGAATTATACCTCCCACAGACGGTTAGGGTTAGGATTAAGGAGTCAGGGAAAGGGACTATCTCGCCATGGGAATGACCGAGATCCGAACGCACCTCAGAGAAGGGACGGTGCAGGCACTGGCGGGTTAGGAGAGAGGTGGTATCCCTAGACTCAAAGAGTCCAGGTAAAATGCACTGGCACGTTACACCATCCCAGTTCCCCAAAGCACATTCTTCCCCCAGTCATTCCAGCTCCCAATTTTGGGCTAAACGTAACCCTAAACTCCTGGTAAGTATCTTTTGCGTGTAGGTGGGTCCTCTGACGACAGCCGGTGCTCTCCTTAGCACGTGTGCATGTGTCACTCCTTCATTTTGTGTTTGTTGCTTGGCCTCTTTCTGTGTGTGTATCATTTCCCAGCGTGTGTCTGCATGTTTGTCTTCGCCTTGTGCTGTGACGGTAAGTATTCTCTGTGGTTCTTTGTGGCTTCTCTGTGGTTCCTATGCTCATGCCTCTGTAGCTACGCTTCGGGTTTTATTACCCTTCTTCAGGCTTGTGGCTGAGCTGACATGTCCAGACACGTTAATATGTGAGCTTGTGGGCGGCACCCTTCACAACTGCTCACCTCTATGCACTTCTGCTCTCTATGTGACAATGCAACACACCATATATTCGATCAACTGGCAGAGGTCAGCTTTGTTATATAATTAATAAATCCTACCAGAATTTAGGGTTAGGAATTATACCTCCCACAGACGGTTAGGGTTAGGATTAAGGAGTCAGGGAAAGGGACTATCTCGCCATGGGAATGACCGAGATCCGAACGCACCTCAGAGAAGGGACGGTGCAGGCACTGGCGGGTTAGAGAGAGAGGCATCCCTAGACTCAAAGAGTCCAGGTAAAATGCACTGGCACGTTACACCATCCCAGTTCCCCAAAGCACATTCTTCCCCAGTCATTCCAGCTCCCAATTTTGGGCTAAACGTAATCCTAAACTCCTGGTAAGTATCTTTGCGTGTAGGTGGGTCCTCTGACGACAGCCGGTGCTCTCCTTAGCACGTGTGCATGTGTCACTCCTTCATTTTGTGTTTGTTGCTTGGCCTCTTTCTGTGTGTGTATCATTTCCCAGCGTGTGTCTGCATGTTTGTCTTCGCCTTGTGCTGTGACGGTAAGTATTCTCTGTGGTTCTTTGTGGCTTCTCTGTGGTTCCTATGCTCATGCCTCTGTAGCTACGCTTCGGGTTTTATTACCCTTCTTCAGGCTTGTGGCTGAGCTGACATGTCCAGACACGTTAATATGTGAGCTTGTGGGGCACCCTTCACAACTGCTCACCCTCTATGCACTTGCTCTCTATGTGACAATGCAACACACCATATATTCGATCAACTGGCAGAGGTCAGCTTTGTTATATAATTAATAAATCCTACCAGAATTTAGGGTTAGGAATTATACCTCCCACAGACGGTTAGGGTTAGGATTAAGGAGTCAGGGAAAGGGACTATCTCGCCATGGGAATGACCGAGATCCGAACGCACCTCAGAGAAGGGACGGTGCAGGCACTGGCGGGTTAGAGAGAGGTGGCATCCCTAGACTCAAAGAGTCCAGGTAAAATGCACTGGCACGTTACACCATCCCAGTTCCCCAAAGCACATTCTTCCCCAGTCATTCCAGCTCCCAATTTTGGGCTAAACGTAATCCTAAACTCCTGGTAAGTATTTTGCGTGTAGGTGGGTCCTCTGACGACAGCCGGTGCTCTCCTTAGCACGTGTGCATGTGTCACTCCTTCATTTTGTGTTTGTTGCTTGGCCTCTTTCTGTGTGTGTATCATTTCCCAGCGTGTGTCTGCATGTTTGTCTTCGCCTTGTGCTGTGACGGTAAGTATTCTCTGTGGTTCTTTGTGGCTTCTCTGTGGTTCCTATGCTCATGCCTCTGTAGCTACGCTTCGGGTTTTATTACCCTTCTTCAGGCTTGTGGCTGAGCTGACATGTCCAGACACGTTAATATGTGAGCTTGTGGGCGGCACCCTTCACAACTGCTCACCCTCTATGCACTTCTGCTTCTTATGTGACAATGCAACACACCATATATTCGATCAACTGGCAGAGGTCAGCTTTGTTATATAATTAATAAATCCTACCAGAATTTAGGGTTAGGAATTATACCTCCCACAGACGGTTAGGGTTAGGATTAAGGAGTCAGGGAAAGGGACTATCTCGCCATGGGAATGACCGAGATCCGAACGCACCTCAGAGAAGGGACGGTGCAGGCACTGGCGGGTTAGGAGAGAGGTGTATCCCTAGACTCAAAGAGTCCAGGTAAAATGCACTGGCACGTTACACCATCCCAGTTCCCCAAAGCACATTCTTCCCCAGTCATTCCAGCTCCCAATTTTGGGCTAAACGTAATCCTAAACTCCTGGTAAGTATCTTTTGCGTGTAGGTGGGTCCTCTGACGACAGCCGGTGCTCTCCTTAGCACGTGTGCATGTGTCACTCCTTCATTTTGTGTTTGTTGCTTGGCCTCTTTCTGTGTGTGTATCATTTCCCAGCGTGTGTCTGCATGTTTGTCTTCGCCTTGTGCTGTGACGGTAAGTATTCTCTGTGGTTCTTTGTGGCTTCTCTGTGGTTCCTATGCTCATGCCTCTGTAGCTACGTTTCGGGTTTTATTACCCTTCTTCAGGCTTGTGGCTGAGCTGACATGTCCAGACACGTTAATATGTGAGCTTGTGGGCGGCACCCTTCACAACTGCTCACCCTCTATGCACTTCTGCTCTTATGTGACAATGCAACACACCATATATTCGATCAACTGGCAGAGGTCAGCTTTGTTATATAATTAATAAATCCTACCAGAATTTAGGGTTAGGAATTATACCTCCCACAGACGGTTAGGGTTAGGATTAAGGAGTCAGGGAAAGGGACTATCTCGCCATGGGAATGACCGAGATCCGAACGCACCTCAGAGAAGGGACGGTGCAGGCACTGGCGGGTTAGAGAGAGAGGGGTATCCCTAGACTCAAAGAGTCCAGGTAAAATGCACTGGCACGTTACACCATCCCAGTTCCCCAAAGCACATTCTTCCCCCAGTCATTCCAGCTCCCAATTTTGGGCTAAACGTAATCCTAAACTCCTGGTAAGTATCTTTTGCGTGTAGGTGGGTCCTCTGACGACAGCCGGTGCTCTCCTTAGCACGTGTGCATGTGTCACTCCTTCATTTTGTGTTTGTTGCTTGGCCTCTTTCTGTGTGTGTATCATTTCCCAGCGTGTGTCTGCATGTTTGTCTTCGCCTTGTGCTGTGACGGTAAGTATTCTCTGTGGTTCTTTGTGGCTTCTCTGTGGTTCCTATGCTCATGCCTCTGTAGCTACGTTTCGGGTTTTATTACCCTTCTTCAGGCTTGTGGCTGAGCTGACATGTCCAGACACGTTAATATGTGAGCTTGTGGGCGGCACCCTTCACAACTGCTCACCCTCTATGCACTTCTGCTCTCTTATGTGACAATGCAACACACCATATATTCGATCAACTGGCAGAGGTCAGCTTTGTTATATAATTAATAAATCCTACCAGAATTTAGGGTTAGGAATTATACCTCCCACAGACGGTTAGGGTTAGGATTAAGGAGTCAGGGAAAGGGACTATCTCGCCATGGGAATGACCGAGATCCGAACGCACCTCAGAGAAGGGACGGTGCAGGCACTGGCGGGTTAGGAGAGAGGTGGCATCCCTAGACTCAAAGAGTCCAGGTAAAATGCACTGGCACGTTACACCATCCCAGTTCCCCAAAGCACATTCTTCCCCAGTCATTCCAGCTCCCAATTTTGGGCTAAACGTAATCCTAAACTCCTGGTAAGTATCTTTGCGTGTAGGTGGGTCCTCTGACGACAGCCGGTGCTCTCCTTAGCACGTGTGCATGTGTCACTCCTTCATTTTGTGTTTGTTGCTTGGCCTCTTTCTGTGTGTGTATCATTTCCCAGCGTGTGTCTGCATGTTTGTCTTCGCCTTGTGCTGTGACGGTAAGTATTCTCTGTGGTTCTTTGTGGCTTCTCTGTGGTTCCTATGCTCATGCCTCTGTAGCTACGTTTCGGGTTTTATTACCCTTCTTCAGGCTTGTGGCTGAGCTGACATGTCCAGACACGTTAATATGTGAGCTTGTGGGCGGCACCCTTCACAACTGCTCACCCTCTATGCACTTCTGCTTTTATGTGACAATGCAACACACCATATATTCGATCAACTGGCAGAGGTCAGCTTTGTTATATAATTAATAAATCCTACCAGAATTTAGGGTTAGGAATTATACCTCCCACAGACGGTTAGGGTTAGGATTAAGGAGTCAGGGAAAGGGACTATCTCGCCATGGGAATGACCGAGATCCGAACGCACCTCAGAGAAGGGACGGTGCAGGCACTGGCGGGTTAGGAGAGAGGTGGTATCCCTAGACTCAAAGAGTCCAGGTAAAATGCACTGGCACGTTACACCATCCCAGTTCCCCAAAGCACATTCTTCCCCAGTCATTCCAGCTCCCAATTTTGGGCTAAACGTAATCCTAAACTCCTGGTAAGTATCTTTTGCGTGTAGGTGGGTCCTCTGACGACAGCCGGTGCTCTCCTTAGCACGTGTGCATGTGTCACCCTTCATTTTGTGTTTGTTGCTTGGCCTCTTTCTGTGTGTGTATCATTTCCCAGCGTGTGTCTGCATGTTTGTCTTCGCCTTGTGCTGTGACGGTAAGTATTCTCTGTGGTTCTTTGTGGCTTCTCTGTGGTTCCTATGCTCATGCCTCTGTAGCTACGCTTCGGGTTTTATTACCCTTCTTCAGGCTTGTGGCTGAGCTGACATGTCCAGACACGTTAATATGTGAGCTTGTGGGCGGCACCCTTCACAACTGCTCACCCTCTATGCACTTGCTCTTATGTGACAATGCAACACACCATATATTCGATCAACTGGCAGAGGTCAGCTTTGTTATATAATTAATAAATCCTACCAGAATTTAGGGTTAGGAATTATACCTCCCACAGACGGTTAGGGTTAGGATTAAGGAGTCAGGGAAAGGGACTATCTCGCCATGGGAATGACCGAGATCCGAACGCACCTCAGAGAAGGGACGGTGCAGGCACTGGCGGGTTAGAGAGAGAGGGTATCCCTAGACTCAAAGAGTCCAGGTAAAATGCACTGGCACGTTACACCATCCCAGTTCCCCAAAGCACATTCTTCCCCAGTCATTCCAGCTCCCAATTTTGGGCTAAACGTAATCCTAAACTCCTGGTAAGTATCTTTGCGTGTAGGTGGGTCCTCTGACGACAGCCGGTGCTCTCCTTAGCACGTGTGCATGTGTCACTCCTTCATTTTGTGTTTGTTGCTTGGCCTCTTTCTGTGTGTGTATCATTTCCCAGCGTGTGTCTGCATGTTTGTCTTCGCCTTGTGCTGTGACGGTAAGTATTCTCTGTGGTTCTTTGTGGCTTCTCTGTGGTTCCTATGCTCATGCCTCTGTAGCTACGCTTCGGGTTTTATTACCCTTCTTCAGGCTTGTGGCTGAGCTGACATGTCCAGACACGTTAATATGTGAGCTTGTGGGCTGCACCCTTCACAACTGCTCACCCTCTATGCACTTGCTCTCTTATGTGACAATGCAACACACCATATATTCGATCAACTGGCAGAGGTCAGCTTTGTTATATAATTAATAAATCCTACCAGAATTTAGGGTTAGGAATTATACCTCCCACAGACGGTTAGGGTTAGGATTAAGGAGTCAGGGAAAGGGACTATCTCGCCATGGGAATGACCGAGATCCGAACGCACCTCAGAGAAGGGACGGTGCAGGCACTGGCGGGTTAGAGAGAGGTGGTATCCCTAGACTCAAAGAGTCCAGGTAAAATGCACTGGCACGTTACACCATCCCAGTTCCCCAAAGCACATTCTTCCCCCAGTCATTCCAGCTCCCAATTTTGGGCTAAACGTAATCCTAAACTCCTGGTAAGTATCTTTTGCGTGTAGGTGGGTCCTCTGACGACAGCCGGTGCTCTCCTTAGCACGTGTGCATGTGTCACTCCTTCATTTTGTGTTTGTTGCTTGGCCTCTTTCTGTGTGTGTATCATTTCCCAGCGTGTGTCTGCATGTTTGTCTTCGCCTTGTGCTGTGACGGTAAGTATTCTCTGTGGTTCTTTGTGGCTTCTCTGTGGTTCCTATGCTCATGCCTCTGTAGCTACGTTTCGGGTTTTATTACCCTTCTTCAGGCTTGTGGCTGAGCTGACATGTCCAGACACGTTAATATGTGAGCTTGTGGGCGGCACCCTTCACAACTGCTCACCCTCTATGCACTTCTGCTCTTATGTGACAATGCAACACACCATATATTCGATCAACTGGCAGAGGTCAGCTTTGTTATATAATTAATAAATCCTACCAGAATTTAGGGTTAGGAATTATACCTCCCACAGACGGTTAGGGTTAGGATTAAGGAGTCAGGGAAAGGGACTATCTCGCCATGGGAATGACCGAGATCCGAACGCACCTCAGAGAAGGGACGGTGCAGGCACTGGCGGGTTAGGAGAGAGGTGGCATCCCTAGACTCAAAGAGTCCAGGTAAAATGCACTGGCACGTTACACCATCCCAGTTCCCCAAAGCACATTCTTCCCCAGTCATTCCAGCTCCCAATTTTGGGCTAAACGTAATCCTAAACTCCTGGTAAGTATCTTTGCGTGTAGGTGGGTCCTCTGACGACAGCCGGTGCTCTCCTTAGCACGTGTGCATGTGTCACTCCTTCATTTTGTGTTTGTTGCTTGGCCTCTTTCTGTGTGTGTATCATTTCCCAGCGTGTGTCTGCATGTTTGTCTTCGCCTTGTGCTGTGACGGTAAGTATTCTCTGTGGTTCTTTGTGGCTTCTCTGTGGTTCCTATGCTCATGCCTCTGTAGCTACGCTTTCGGGTTTTATTACCCTTCTTCAGGCTTGTGGCTGAGCTGACATGTCCAGACACGTTAATATGTGAGCTTGTGGGGGCACCCTTCACAACTGCTCACCCTCTATGCACTTGCTCTCTATGTGACAATGCAACACACCATATATTCGATCAACTGGCAGAGGTCAGCTTTGTTATATAATTAATAAATCCTACCAGAATTTAGGGTTAGGAATTATACCTCCCACAGACGGTTAGGGTTAGGATTAAGGAGTCAGGGAAAGGGACTATCTCGCCATGGGAATGACCGAGATCCGAACGCACCTCAGAGAAGGGACGGTGCAGGCACTGGCGGGTTAGGAGAGAGGTGGCATCCCTAGACTCAAAGAGTCCAGGTAAAATGCACTGGCACGTTACACCATCCCAGTTCCCCAAAGCACATTCTTCCCCAGTCATTCCAGCTCCCAATTTTGGGCTAAACGTAATCCTAAACTCCTGGTAAGTATCTTTGCGTGTAGGTGGGTCCTCTGACGACAGCCGGTGCTCTCCTTAGCACGTGTGCATGTGTCACTCCTTCATTTTGTGTTTGTTGCTTGGCCTCTTTCTGTGTGTGTATCATTTCCCAGCGTGTGTCTGCATGTTTGTCTTCGCCTTGTGCTGTGACGGTAAGTATTCTCTGTGGTTCTTTGTGGCTTCTCTGTGGTTCCTATGCTCATGCCTCTGTAGCTACGTTTCGGGTTTTATTACCCTTCTTCAGGCTTGTGGCTGAGCTGACATGTCCAGACACGTTAATATGTGAGCTTGTGGGCGGCACCCTTCACAACTGCTCACCCTCTATGCACTTGCTCTTATGTGACAATGCAACACACCATATATTCGATCAACTGGCAGAGGTCAGCTTTGTTATATAATTAATAAATCCTACCAGAATTTAGGGTTAGGAATTATACCTCCCACAGACGGTTAGGGTTAGGATTAAGGAGTCAGGAAAGGGACTATCTCGCCATGGGAATGACCGAGATCCGAACGCACCTCAGAGAAGGGACGGTGCAGGCACTGGCGGGTTAGGAGAGAGGTGGCATCCCTAGACTCAAAGAGTCCAGGTAAAATGCACTGGCACGTTACACCATCCCAGTTCCCCAAAGCACATTCTTCCCCCAGTCATTCCAGCTCCCAATTTTGGGCTAAACGTAATCCTAAACTCCTGGTAAGTATCTTTTGCGTGTAGGTGGGTCCTCTGACGACAGCCGGTGCTCTCCTTAGCACGTGTGCATGTGTCACTCCTTCATTTTGTGTTTGTTGCTTGGCCTCTTTCTGTGTGTGTATCATTTCCCAGCGTGTGTCTGCATGTTTGTCTTCGCCTTGTGCTGTGACGGTAAGTATTCTCTGTGGTTCTTTGTGGCTTCTCTGTGGTTCCTATGCTCATGCCTCTGTAGCTACGCTTCGGGTTTTATTACCCTTCTTCAGGCTTGTGGCTGAGCTGACATGTCCAGACACGTTAATATGTGAGCTTGTGGGCTGCACCCTTCACAACTGCTCACCCTCTATGCACTTGCTTCTTATGTGACAATGCAACACACCATATATTCGATCAACTGGCAGAGGTCAGCTTTGTTATATAATTAATAAATCCTACCAGAATTTAGGGTTAGGAATTATACCTCCCACAGACGGTTAGGGTTAGGATTAAGGAGTCAGGGAAAGGGACTATCTCGCCATGGGAATGACCGAGATCCGAACGCACCTCAGAGAAGGGACGGTGCAGGCACTGGCGGGTTAGAGAGAGGTGGTATCCCTAGACTCAAAGAGTCCAGGTAAAATGCACTGGCACGTTACACCATCCCAGTTCCCCAAAGCACATTCTTCCCCAGTCATTCCAGCTCCCAATTTTGGGCTAAACGTAATCCTAAACTCCTGGTAAGTATCTTTTGCGTGTAGGTGGGTCCTCTGACGACAGCCGGTGCTCTCCTTAGCACGTGTGCATGTGTCACTCCTTCATTTTGTGTTTGTTGCTTGGCCTCTTTCTGTGTGTGTATCATTTCCCAGCGTGTGTCTGCATGTTTGTCTTCGCCTTGTGCTGTGACGGTAAGTATTCTCTGTGGTTTTGTGGCTTCTCTGTGGTTCCTATGCTCATGCCTCTGTAGCTACGTTTCGGGTTTTATTACCCTTCTTCAGGCTTGTGGCTGAGCTGACATGTCCAGACACGTTAATATGTGAGCTTGTGGGCTGCACCCTTCACAACTGCTCACCCTCTATGCACTTGCTCTTATGTGACAATGCAACACACCATATATTCGATCAACTGGCAGAGGTCAGCTTTGTTATATAATTAATAAATCCTACCAGAATTTAGGGTTAGGAATTATACCTCCCACAGACGGTTAGGGTTAGGATTAAGGAGTCAGGAAAGGGACTATCTCGCCATGGGAATGACCGAGATCCGAACGCACCTCAGAGAAGGGACGGTGCAGGCACTGGCGGGTTAGAGAGAGGTATCCCTAGACTCAAAGAGTCCAGGTAAAATGCACTGGCACGTTACACCATCCCAGTTCCCCAAAGCACATTCTTCCCCCAGTCATTCCAGCTCCCAATTTTGGGCTAAACGTAATCCTAAACTCCTGGTAAGTATCTTTGCGTGTAGGTGGGTCCTCTGACGACAGCCGGTGCTCTCCTTAGCACGTGTGCATGTGTCACTCCTTCATTTTGTGTTTGTTGCTTGGCCTCTTTCTGTGTGTGTATCATTTCCCAGCGTGTGTCTGCATGTTTGTCTTCGCCTTGTGCTGTGACGGTAAGTATTCTCTGTGGTTCTTTGTGGCTTCTCTGTGGTTCCTATGCTCATGCCTCTGTAGCTACGTTTCGGGTTTTATTACCCTTCTTCAGGCTTGTGGCTGAGCTGACATGTCCAGACACGTTAATATGTGAGCTTGTGGGCGGCACCCTTCACAACTGCTCACCCTCTATGCACTTCTGCTCTTATGTGACAATGCAACACACCATATATTCGATCAACTGGCAGAGGTCAGCTTTGTTATATAATTAATAAATCCTACCAGAATTTAGGGTTAGGAATTATACTCCCACAGACGGTTAGGGTTAGGATTAAGGAGTCAGGGAAAGGGACTATCTCGCCATGGGAATGACCGAGATCCGAACGCACCTCAGAGAAGGGACGGTGCAGGCACTGGCGGGTTAGGAGAGAGGTGGCATCCCTAGACTCAAAGAGTCCAGGTAAAATGCACTGGCACGTTACACCATCCCAGTTCCCCAAAGCACATTCTTCCCCCAGTCATTCCAGCTCCCAATTTTGGGCTAAACGTAATCCTAAACTCCTGGTAAGTATCTTTTGCGTGTAGGTGGGTCCTCTGACGACAGCCGGTGCTCTCCTTAGCACGTGTGCATGTGTCACTCCTTCATTTTGTGTTTGTTGCTTGGCCTCTTTCTGTGTGTGTATCATTTCCCAGCGTGTGTCTGCATGTTTGTCTTCGCCTTGTGCTGTGACGGTAAGTATTCTCTGTGGTTCTTTGTGGCTTCTCTGTGGTTCCTATGCTCATGCCTCTGTAGCTACGCTTCGGGTTTTATTACCCTTCTTCAGGCTTGTGGCTGAGCTGACATGTCCAGACACGTTAATATGTGAGCTTGTGGGGGCACCCTTCACAACTGCTCACCCTCTATGCACTTCTGCTCTTTATGTGACAATGCAACACACCATATATTCGATCAACTGGCAGAGGTCAGCTTTGTTATATAATTAATAAATCCTACCAGAATTTAGGGTTAGGAATTATACCTCCCACAGACGGTTAGGGTTAGGATTAAGGAGTCAGGAAAGGGACTATCTCGCCATGGGAATGACCGAGATCCGAACGCACCTCAGAGAAGGGACGGTGCAGGCACTGGCGGGTTAGGAGAGAGGTGGCATCCCTAGACTCAAAGAGTCCAGGTAAAATGCACTGGCACGTTACACCATCCCAGTTCCCCAAAGCACATTCTTCCCCAGTCATTCCAGCTCCCAATTTTGGGCTAAACGTAATCCTAAACTCCTGGTAAGTATCTTTGCGTGTAGGTGGGTCCTCTGACGACAGCCGGTGCTCTCCTTAGCACGTGTGCATGTGTCACTCCTTCATTTTGTGTTTGTTGCTTGGCCTCTTTCTGTGTGTGTATCATTTCCCAGCGTGTGTCTGCATGTTTGTCTTCGCCTTGTGCTGTGACGGTAAGTATTCTCTGTGGTTCTTTGTGGCTTCTCTGTGGTTCCTATGCTCATGCCTCTGTAGCTACGTTTCGGGTTTTATTACCCTTCTTCAGGCTTGTGGCTGAGCTGACATGTCCAGACACGTTAATATGTGAGCTTGTGGGCGGCACCCTTCACAACTGCTCACCCTCTATGCACTTCTGCTCTTATGTGACAATGCAACACACCATATATTCGATCAACTGGCAGAGGTCAGCTTTGTTATATAATTAATAAATCCTACCAGAATTTAGGGTTAGGAATTATACCTCCCACAGACGGTTAGGGTTAGGATTAAGGAGTCAGGGAAAGGGACTATCTCGCCATGGGAATGACCGAGATCCGAACGCACCTCAGAGAAGGGACGGTGCAGGCACTGGCGGGTTAGGAGAGAGGTAAGTATCCCTAGACTCAAAGAGTCCAGGTAAAATGCACTGGCACGTTACACCATCCCAGTTCCCCAAAGCACATTCTTCCCCAGTCATTCCAGCTCCCAATTTTGGGCTAAACGTAATCCTAAACTCCTGGTAAGTATCTTTTGCGTGTAGGTGGGTCCTCTGACGACAGCCGGTGCTCTCCTTAGCACGTGTGCATGTGTCACTCCTTCATTTTGTGTTTGTTGCTTGGCCTCTTTCTGTGTGTGTATCATTTCCCAGCGTGTGTCTGCATGTTTGTCTTCGCCTTGTGCTGTGACGGTAAGTATTCTCTGTGGTTCTTTGTGGCTTCTCTGTGGTTCCTATGCTCATGCCTCTGTAGCTACGTTTCGGGTTTTATTACCCTTCTTCAGGCTTGTGGCTGAGCTGACATGTCCAGACACGTTAATATGTGAGCTTGTGGGCTGCACCCTTCACAACTGCTCACCCTCTATGCACTTCTGCTCTTATGTGACAATGCAACACACCATATATTCGATCAACTGGCAGAGGTCAGCTTTGTTATATAATTAATAAATCCTACCAGAATTTAGGGTTAGGAATTATACCTCCCACAGACGGTTAGGGTTAGGATTAAGGAGTCAGGGAAAGGGACTATCTCGCCATGGGAATGACCGAGATCCGAACGCACCTCAGAGAAGGGACGGTGCAGGCACTGGCGGGTTAGGAGAGAGGTATCCCTAGACTCAAAGAGTCCAGGTAAAATGCACTGGCACGTTACACCATCCCAGTTCCCCAAAGCACATTCTTCCCCAGTCATTCCAGCTCCCAATTTTGGGCTAAACGTAATCCTAAACTCCTGGTAAGTATCTTTGCGTGTAGGTGGGTCCTCTGACGACAGCCGGTGCTCTCCTTAGCACGTGTGCATGTGTCACTCCTTCATTTTGTGTTTGTTGCTTGGCCTCTTTCTGTGTGTGTATCATTTCCCAGCGTGTGTCTGCATGTTTGTCTTCGCCTTGTGCTGTGACGGTAAGTATTCTCTGTGGTTCTTTGTGGCTTCTCTGTGGTTCCTATGCTCATGCCTCTGTAGCTACGCTTTCGGGTTTTATTACCCTTCTTCAGGCTTGTGGCTGAGCTGACATGTCCAGACACGTTAATATGTGAGCTTGTGGGCGGCACCCTTCACAACTGCTCACCCTCTATGCACTTCTGTTCTTATGTGACAATGCAACACACCATATATTCGATCAACTGGCAGAGGTCAGCTTTGTTATATAATTAATAAATCCTACCAGAATTTAGGGTTAGGAATTATACCTCCCACAGACGGTTAGGGTTAGGATTAAGGAGTCAGGGAAAGGGACTATCTCGCCATGGGAATGACCGAGATCCGAACGCACCTCAGAGAAGGGACGGTGCAGGCACTGGCGGGTTAGGAGAGAGGTGGTATCCCTAGACTCAAAGAGTCCAGGTAAAATGCACTGGCACGTTACACCATCCCAGTTCCCCAAAGCACATTCTTCCCCAGTCATTCCAGCTCCCAATTTTGGGCTAAACGTAATCCTAAACTCCTGGTAAGTATCTTTTGCGTGTAGGTGGGTCCTCTGACGACAGCCGGTGCTCTCCTTAGCACGTGTGCATGTGTCACTCCTTCATTTTGTGTTTGTTGCTTGGCCTCTTTCTGTGTGTGTATCATTTCCCAGCGTGTGTCTGCATGTTTGTCTTCGCCTTGTGCTGTGACGGTAAGTATTCTCTGTGGTTCTTTGTGGCTTCTCTGTGGTTCCTATGCTCATGCCTCTGTAGCTACGCTTCGGGTTTTATTACCCTTCTTCAGGCTTGTGGCTGAGCTGACATGTCCAGACACGTTAATATGTGAGCTTGTGGGCTGCACCCTTCACAACTGCTCACCCTCTATGCACTTCGTTCTTATGTGACAATGCAACACACCATATATTCGATCAACTGGCAGAGGTCAGCTTTGTTATATAATTAATAAATCCTACCAGAATTTAGGGTTAGGAATTATACCTCCCACAGACGGTTAGGGTTAGGATTAAGGAGTCAGGGAAAGGGACTATCTCGCCATGGGAATGACCGAGATCCGAACGCACCTCAGAGAAGGGACGGTGCAGGCACTGGCGGGTTAGGAGAGAGGTGGCATCCCTAGACTCAAAGAGTCCAGGTAAAATGCACTGGCACGTTACACCATCCCAGTTCCCCAAAGCACATTCTTCCCCCAGTCATTCCAGCTCCCAATTTTGGGCTAAACGTAATCCTAAACTCCTGGTAAGTATCTTTTTGTGTAGGTGGGTCCTCTGACGACAGCCGGTGCTCTCCTTAGCACGTGCATGTGTCACTCCTTCATTTTGTGTTTGTTGCTTGGCCTCTTTCTGTGTGTGTATCATTCCCAGCGTGTGTCTGCATGTTTGTCTTCGCCTTGTGCTGTGACGGTAAGTATTCTCTGTGGTTCTTTGTGGCTTCTCTGTGGTTCCTATGCTCATGCCTCTGTAGCTACGCTTCGGGTTTTATTACCCTTCTTCAGGCTTGTGGCTGAGCTGACATGTCCAGACACGTTAATATGTGAGCTTGTGGGCGGCACCCTTCACAACTGCTCACCCTCTATGCACTTCTGCTCTTATGTGACAATGCAACACACCATATATTCGATCAACTGGCAGAGGTCAGCTTTGTTATATAATTAATAAATCCTACCAGAATTTAGGGTTAGGAATTATACTCCCACAGACGGTTAGGGTTAGGATTAAGGAGTCAGGGAAAGGGACTATCTCGCCATGGGAATGACCGAGATCCGAACGCACCTCAGAGAAGGGACGGTGCAGGCACTGGCGGGTTAGAGAGAGGTAAGGCATCCCTAGACTCAAAGAGTCCAGGTAAAATGCACTGGCACGTTACACCATCCCAGTTCCCCAAAGCACATTCTTCCCCAGTCATTCCAGCTCCCAATTTTGGGCTAAACGTAATCCTAAACTCCTGGTAAGTATCTTTTGCGTGTAGGTGGGTCCTCTGACGACAGCCGGTGCTCTCCTTAGCACGTGTGCATGTGTCACTCCTTCATTTTGTGTTTGTTGCTTGGCCTCTTTCTGTGTGTGTATCATTTCCCAGCGTGTGTCTGCATGTTTGTCTTCGCCTTGTGCTGTGACGGTAAGTATTCTCTGTGGTTCTTTGTGGCTTCTCTGTGGTTCCTATGCTCATGCCTCTGTAGCTACGTTTCGGGTTTTATTACCCTTCTTCAGGCTTGTGGCTGAGCTGACATGTCCAGACACGTTAATATGTGAGCTTGTGGGCGGCACCCTTCACAACTGCTCACCCTCTATGCACTTCTGCTCTTATGTGACAATGCAACACACCATATATTCGATCAACTGGCAGAGGTCAGCTTTGTTATATAATTAATAAATCCTACCAGAATTTAGGGTTAGGAATTATACCTCCCACAGACGGTTAGGGTTAGGATTAAGGAGTCAGGGAAAGGGACTATCTCGCCATGGGAATGACCGAGATCCGAACGCACCTCAGAGAAGGGACGGTGCAGGCACTGGCGGGTTAGGAGAGAGGTGGTATCCCTAGACTCAAAGAGTCCAGGTAAAATGCACTGGCACGTTACACCATCCCAGTTCCCCAAAGCACATTCTTCCCCAGTCATTCCAGCTCCCAATTTTGGGCTAAACGTAATCCTAAACTCCTGGTAAGTATCTTTTGCGTGTAGGTGGGTCCTCTGACGACAGCCGGTGCTCTCCTTAGCACGTGCATGTGTCACTCCTTCATTTTGTGTTTGTTGCTTGGCCTCTTTCTGTGTGTGTATCATTTCCCAGCGTGTGTCTGCATGTTTGTCTTCGCCTTGTGCTGTGACGGTAAGTATTCTCTGTGGTTCTTTGTGGCTTCTCTGTGGTTCCTATGCTCATGCCTCTGTAGCTACGCTTCGGGTTTTATTACCCTTCTTCAGGCTTGTGGCTGAGCTGACATGTCCAGACACGTTAATATGTGAGCTTGTGGGCGGCACCCTTCACAACTGCTCACCCTCTATGCACTTCTGTTCTTATGTGACAATGCAACACACCATATATTCGATCAACTGGCAGAGGTCAGCTTTGTTATATAATTAATAAATCCTACCAGAATTTAGGGTTAGGAATTATACCTCCCACAGACGGTTAGGGTTAGGATTAAGGAGTCAGGAAAGGGACTATCTCGCCATGGGAATGACCGAGATCCGAACGCACCTCAGAGAAGGGACGGTGCAGGCACTGGCGGGTTAGGAGAGAGAGGTATCCCTAGACTCAAAGAGTCCAGGTAAAATGCACTGGCACGTTACACCATCCCAGTTCCCCAAAGCACATTCTTCCCCAGTCATTCCAGCTCCCAATTTTGGGCTAAACGTAATCCTAAACTCCTGGTAAGTATCTTTTGCGTGTAGGTGGGTCCTCTGACGACAGCCGGTGCTCTCCTTAGCACGTGCATGTGTCACTCCTTCATTTTGTGTTTGTTGCTTGGCCTCTTTCTGTGTGTGTATCATTTCCCAGCGTGTGTCTGCATGTTTGTCTTCGCCTTGTGCTGTGACGGTAAGTATTCTCTGTGGTTCTTTGTGGCTTCTCTGTGGTTCCTATGCTCATGCCTCTGTAGCTACGTTTCGGGTTTTATTACCCTTCTTCAGGCTTGTGGCTGAGCTGACATGTCCAGACACGTTAATATGTGAGCTTGTGGGCGGCACCCTTCACAACTGCTCACCCTCTATGCACTTTGTTCTTATGTGACAATGCAACACACCATATATTCGATCAACTGGCAGAGGTCAGCTTTGTTATATAATTAATAAATCCTACCAGAATTTAGGGTTAGGAATTATACCTCCCACAGACGGTTAGGGTTAGGATTAAGGAGTCAGGAAAGGGACTATCTCGCCATGGGAATGACCGAGATCCGAACGCACCTCAGAGAAGGGACGGTGCAGGCACTGGCGGGTTAGGAGAGAGGTATCCCTAGACTCAAAGAGTCCAGGTAAAATGCACTGGCACGTTACACCATCCCAGTTCCCCAAAGCACATTCTTCCCCAGTCATTCCAGCTCCCAATTTTGGGCTAAACGTAATCCTAAACTCCTGGTAAGTATCTTTTGCGTGTAGGTGGGTCCTCTGACGACAGCCGGTGCTCTCCTTAGCACGTGTGCATGTGTCACTCCTTCATTTTGTGTTTGTTGCTTGGCCTCTTTCTGTGTGTGTATCATTTCCCAGCGTGTGTCTGCATGTTTGTCTTCGCCTTGTGCTGTGACGGTAAGTATTCTCTGTGGTTCTTTGTGGCTTCTCTGTGGTTCCTATGCTCATGCCTCTGTAGCTACGTTTCGGGT
This sequence comes from Channa striata, assembly GCA_033026295.1. Taxonomy (NCBI): domain Eukaryota; kingdom Metazoa; phylum Chordata; class Actinopteri; order Anabantiformes; family Channidae; genus Channa; species Channa striata. Next base: position 143,996 of record JAUPFM010000078.1, read on the forward strand.
TTTATTACCCTTCTTCAGGCTTGTGGCTGAGCTGACATGTCCAGACACGTTAATATGTGAGCTTGTGGGCTGCACCCTTCACAACTGCTCACCCTCTATGCACTTCGCTCTCTTATGTGACAATGCAACACACCATATATTCGATCAACTGGCAGAGGTCAGCTTTGTTATATAATTAATAAATCCTACCAGAATTTAGGGTTAGGAATTATACCTCCCACAGACGGTTAGGGTTAGGATTAAGGAGTCAGGGAAAGGGACTATCTCGCCATGGGAATGACCGAGATCCGAACGCACCTCAGAGAAGGGACGGTGCAGGCACTGGCGGGTTAGGAGAGAGGTGGCATCCCTAGACTCAAAGAGTCCAGGTAAAATGCACTGGCACGTTACACCATCCCAGTTCCCCAAAGCACATTCTTTCCCCAGTCATTCCAGCTCCCAATTTTGGGCTAAACGTAATCCTAAACTCCTGGTAAGTATCTTTGCGTGTAGGTGGGTCCTCTGACGACAGCCGGTGCTCTCCTTAGCACGTGTGCATGTGTCACTCCTTCATTTTGTGTTTGTTGCTTGGCCTCTTTCTGTGTGTGTATCATTTCCCAGCGTGTGTCTGCATGTTTGTCTTCGCCTTGTGCTGTGACGGTAAGTATTCTCTGTGGTTCTTTGTGGCTTCTCTGTGGTTCCTATGCTCATGCCTCTGTAGCTACGCTTTCGGGTTTTATTACCCTTCTTCAGGCTTGTGGCTGAGCTGACATGTCCAGACACGTTAATATGTGAGCTTGTGGGCTGCACCCTTCACAACTGCTCACCCTCTATGCACTTGTTCTTATGTGACAATGCAACACACCATATATTCGATCAACTGGCAGAGGTCAGCTTTGTTATATAATTAATAAATCCTACCAGAATTTAGGGTTAGGAATTATACCTCCCACAGACGGTTAGGGTTAGGATTAAGGAGTCAGGGAAAGGGACTATCTCGCCATGGGAATGACCGAGATCCGAACGCACCTCAGAGAAGGGACGGTGCAGGCACTGGCGGGTTAGGAGAGAGGTGGTATCCCTAGACTCAAAGAGTCCAGGTAAAATGCACTGGCACGTTACACCATCCCAGTTCCCCAAAGCACATTCTTCCCCAGTCATTCCAGCTCCCAATTTTGGGCTAAACGTAATCCTAAACTCCTGGTAAGTATCTTTTGCGTGTAGGTGGGTCCTCTGACGACAGCCGGTGCTCTCCTTAGCACGTGTGCATGTGTCACTCCTTCATTTTGTGTTTGTTGCTTGGCCTCTTTCTGTGTGTGTATCATTTCCCAGCGTGTGTCTGCATGTTTGTCTTCGCCTTGTGCTGTGACGGTAAGTATTCTCTGTGGTTCTTTGTGGCTTCTCTGTGGTTCCTATGCTCATGCCTCTGTAGCTACGCTTCGGGTTTTATTACCCTTCTTCAGGCTTGTGGCTGAGCTGACATGTCCAGACACGTTAATATGTGAGCTTGTGGGCTGCACCCTTCACAACTGCTCACCCTCTATGCACTTTGTTCTCTTATGTGACAATGCAACACACCATATATTCGATCAACTGGCAGAGGTCAGCTTTGTTATATAATTAATAAATCCTACCAGAATTTAGGGTTAGGAATTATACCTCCCACAGACGGTTAGGGTTAGGATTAAGGAGTCAGGGAAAGGGACTATCTCGCCATGGGAATGACCGAGATCCGAACGCACCTCAGAGAAGGGACGGTGCAGGCACTGGCGGGTTAGAGAGAGGTGGCATCCCTAGACTCAAAGAGTCCAGGTAAAATGCACTGGCACGTTACACCATCCCAGTTCCCCAAAGCACATTCTTCCCCCAGTCATTCCAGCTCCCAATTTTGGGCTAAACGTAATCCTAAACTCCTGGTAAGTATCTTTTGCGTGTAGGTGGGTCCTCTGACGACAGCCGGTGCTCTCCTTAGCACGTGTGCATGTGTCACTCCTTCATTTTGTGTTTGTTGCTTGGCCTCTTTCTGTGTGTGTATCATTTCCCAGCGTGTGTCTGCATGTTTGTCTTCGCCTTGTGCTGTGACGGTAAGTATTCTCTGTGGTTCTTTGTGGCTTCTCTGTGGTTCCTATGCTCATGCCTCTGTAGCTACGCTTTCGGGTTTTATTACCCTTCTTCAGGCTTGTGGCTGAGCTGACATGTCCAGACACGTTAATATGTGAGCTTGTGGGCGGCACCCTTCACAACTGCTCACCCTCTATGCACTTCTGCTCTTATGTGACAATGCAACACACCATATATTCGATCAACTGGCAGAGGTCAGCTTTGTTATATAATTAATAAATCCTACCAGAATTTAGGGTTAGGAATTATACCTCCCACAGACGGTTAGGGTTAGGATTAAGGAGTCAGGGAAAGGGACTATCTCGCCATGGGAATGACCGAGATCCGAACGCACCTCAGAGAAGGGACGGTGCAGGCACTGGCGGGTTAGGAGAGAGGAGGGGCATCCCTAGACTCAAAGAGTCCAGGTAAAATGCACTGGCACGTTACACCATCCCAGTTCCCCAAAGCACATTCTTCCCCAGTCATTCCAGCTCCCAATTTTGGGCTAAACGTAATCCTAAACTCCTGGTAAGTATCTTTTGCGTGTAGGTGGGTCCTCTGACGACAGCCGGTGCTCTCCTTAGCACGTGTGCATGTGTCACTCCTTCATTTTGTGTTTGTTGCTTGGCCTCTTTCTGTGTGTGTATCATTTCCCAGCGTGTGTCTGCATGTTTGTCTTCGCCTTGTGCTGTGACGGTAAGTATTCTCTGTGGTTCTTTGTGGCTTCTCTGTGGTTCCTATGCTCATGCCTCTGTAGCTACGCTTCGGGTTTTATTACCCTTCTTCAGGCTTGTGGCTGAGCTGACATGTCCAGACACGTTAATATGTGAGCTTGTGGGCTGCACCCTTCACAACTGCTCACCCTCTATGCACTTCTGTTCTCTATGTGACAATGCAACACACCATATATTCGATCAACTGGCAGAGGTCAGCTTTGTTATATAATTAATAAATCCTACCAGAATTTAGGGTTAGGAATTATACCTCCCACAGACGGTTAGGGTTAGGATTAAGGAGTCAGGGAAAGGGACTATCTCGCCATGGGAATGACCGAGATCCGAACGCACCTCAGAGAAGGGACGGTGCAGGCACTGGCGGGTTAGAGAGAGGTGGTATCCCTAGACTCAAAGAGTCCAGGTAAAATGCACTGGCACGTTACACCATCCCAGTTCCCCAAAGCACATTCTTCCCCAGTCATTCCAGCTCCCAATTTTGGGCTAAACGTAATCCTAAACTCCTGGTAAGTATCTTTTGCGTGTAGGTGGGTCCTCTGACGACAGCCGGTGCTCTCCTTAGCACGTGTGCATGTGTCACCCTTCATTTTGTGTTTGTTGCTTGGCCTCTTTCTGTGTGTGTATCATTTCCCAGCGTGTCTGCATGTTTGTCTTCGCCTTGTGCTGTGACGGTAAGTATTCTCTGTGGTTCTTTGTGGCTTCTCTGTGGTTCCTATGCTCATGCCTCTGTAGCTACGCTTTCGGGTTTTATTACCTTCTTCAGGCTTGTGGCTGAGCTGACATGTCCAGACACGTTAATATGTGAGCTTGTGGGCGGCACCCTTCACAACTGCTCACCCTCTATGCACTTCTGTTCTCTATGTGACAATGCAACACACCATATATTCGATCAACTGGCAGAGGTCAGCTTTGTTATATAATTAATAAATCCTACCAGAATTTAGGGTTAGGAATTATACCTCCCACAGACGGTTAGGGTTAGGATTAAGGAGTCAGGGAAAGGGACTATCTCGCCATGGGAATGACCGAGATCCGAACGCACCTCAGAGAAGGGACGTGCAGGCACTGGCGGGTTAGAGAGAGGTGGCATCCCTAGACTCAAAGAGTCCAGGTAAAATGCACTGGCACGTTACACCATCCCAGTTCCCCAAAGCACATTCTTCCCCAGTCATTCCAGCTCCCAATTTTGGGCTAAACGTAATCCTAAACTCCTGGTAAGTATCTTTTGCGTGTAGGTGGGTCCTCTGACGACAGCCGGTGCTCTCCTTAGCACGTGTGCATGTGTCACTCCTTCATTTTGTGTTTGTTGCTCTATTTGGCCTCTTTCTGTGTGTGTATCATTTCCCAGCGTGTGTCTGCATGTTTGTCTTCGCCTTGTGCTGTGACGGTAAGTATTCTCTGTGGTTCTTGTGGCTTCTCTGTGGTTCCTATGCTCATGCCTCTGTAGCTACGCTTCGGGTTTTATTACCCTTCTTCAGGCTTGTGGCTGAGCTGACATGTCCAGACACGTTAATATGTGAGCTTGTGGGCGGCACCCTTCACAACTGCTCACCCTCTATGCACTTCTGCTCTTATGTGACAATGCAACACACCATATATTCGATCAACTGGCAGAGGTCAGCTTTGTTATATAATTAATAAATCCTACCAGAATTTAGGGTTAGGAATTATACCTCCCACAGACGGTTAGGGTTAGGATTAAGGAGTCAGGAAAGGGACTATCTCGCCATGGGAATGACCGAGATCCGAACGCACCTCAGAGAAGGGACGGTGCAGGCACTGGCGGGTTAGAGAGAGGTGGTATCCCTAGACTCAAAGAGTCCAGGTAAAATGCACTGGCACGTTACACCATCCCAGTTCCCCAAAGCACATTCTTCCCCCAGTCATTCCAGCTCCCAATTTTGGGCTAAACGTAATCCTAAACTCCTGGTAAGTATCTTTTGCGGTAGGTGGGTCCTCTGACGACAGCCGGTGCTCTCCTTAGCACGTGTGCATGTGTCACTCCTTCATTTTGTGTTTGTTGCTTGGCCTCTTTCTGTGTGTGTATCATTTCCCAGCGTGTGTCTGCATGTTTGTCTTCGCCTTGTGCTGTGACGGTAAGTATTCTCTGTGGTTCTTTGTGGCTTTCTGTGGTTCCTATGCTCATGCCTCTGTAGCTACGCTTTCGGGTTTTATTACCCTTCTTCAGGCTTGTGGCTGAGCTGACATGTCCAGACACGTTAATATGTGAGCTTGTGGGCTGCACCCTTCACAACTGCTCACCTCTATGCACTGTTCTCTATGTGACAATGCAACACACCATATATTCATCAACTGGCAGAGGTCAGCTTTGTTATATAATTAATAAATCCTACCAGAATTTAGGGTTAGGAATTATACTCCCACAGACGGTTAGGGTTAGGATTAAGGAGTCAGGGAAAGGGACTATCTCGCCATGGGAATGACCGAGATCCGAACGCACCTCAGAGAAGGGACGGTGCAGGCACTGGCGGGTTAGAGAGAGGTAAGCATCCCTAGACTCAAAGAGTCCAGGTAAAATGCACTGGCACGTTACACCATCCCAGTTCCCCAAAGCACATTCTTCCCAGTCATTCCAGCTCCCAATTTTGGGCTAAACGAATCCTAAACTCCTGG
>JAUPFM010000079.1:7500-15000 GCA_033026295.1 Channa striata
ACCTCCAGGGGGGCCTCCGTGGCCCTCGACCTAACCGCCCGAGGCATCCCCTGCCTGGGCTAGGGAGATGCACCTCTCCCCCTAAGATTGACTTCCAGGGACCTCCGTGGCCCTCGCCCTACCCGCCCAAGGCATCCCCTGCCTGGGCTAGGGAGATGCACCTCTCCCCCTAAGTTTTTGACTTCCAGGGGCCCTAAGTGGCCCTCGCCCTACCCGCCCGAGGCTTCCCCTGCCTGGGCTGGGAGATGCACCTCTCCCCTAAGTTTTTGACTTCCAGGGACCGCCGTGGACCTCTCCCAACCCGCCCCAGGCTTCCCCTATCTGGGTAATATTCATGGGAGACCCCTCTCCTGGAGGCCTACGTTTCCGAAAACTGGGTTTCTGAAATCGTGCGAAGGGTGGTACGCAAAACCGGGTAAAACCGAGGGGTACCGAGGAAGGGAGAAAACTCGCTCCACCTATGCTCTTTCGCTGCCCTTCCCTTCCTCGGCTAAAACACTTAGAAGATTTTTCGACTTTCGCGCCCCTGGTACTCCGGGTACGGAGCTCCGAGGGCCCGATCCTGATCCTGAACCCCAGCACTAAAGCTGGCCGTGGTGACGGCGTTAGCATTTCCCCCCGAAATTTACCTCCAGGGGCCCTCCTCGGCCATCACCTAGCCCGCCCGAGGCATCCCCTGCCTGGCCTGAGAGGATTCCCATCTTCCCTAAAAATCGACCTCCAGGGGCCCCCGGGGCCCTCGCCCTACCCGCCCGAGGCATCCCCTGCCTGGGCTGAGAAGATTCCCAGCTCCCCTAAAAATTGACCTCCAGGGACCTCCAGGGGCCCCCGGGGCCCTCGCCCTACCCGCCCGAGGCATCCCCTGCCTGGGCTGAGAAGATTCCCAGCTCCCCTAAAAATTGACCTCCAGGGACCTCCAGGGGCCCCCGTGGCCCTCGCCCTACCCGCCCGAGGCATCCCCTGCCTGGGCTGTGGAGATTCCCAGCTCCCCTAAAAATTGACCTCCAGGGACCTCCAGGGGCCCTCCTCGGCCATCACCTAGCCCGCCCGAGGCATCCCCTGCCTGGCCTGAGAGGATTCCCATCTTCCCTAAAAATCGACCTCCAGGGGCCCCCGGGGCCCTCGCCCTACACGCCCGAGGCATCCCCTGCCTGGGCTGAGAAGATTCCCAGCTCCCCTAAAAATTGACCTCCAGGGGCCCCCGGGGCCCTCGCCCTACCCGCCCGAGGCATCCCCTGCCTGGGCGCCCTAAAAATTGACCTCCAGGGACCCCGCCCGAGGCATCCCCTGCCTGGGCTGAGAAGATTCCCAGCTCCCCTAAAAATTGACCTCCAGGGACCTCCAGGGGCCCCCGGGGCCCTCGCCCTACCCGCCCGAGGCATCCCCTGCCTGTCCTGAGAGGATTCCCATCTCCCCCAAAAATCGACCTCCAGGGGCCCCCGGGGCCCTCGCCCTACCCGCCCGAGGCATCCCCTGCCTGGGCTGAGAAGATTCCCAGCCCCCCTAAAAATCGACCCCCAGGGACCTCCAGGGGCCCCCGGGGCCCTCGCCCTACCCGCCCGAGGCATCCCCTGCCTGGGCTGAGAAGATTCCCAGCTCCCCTAAAAATCGACCCCCAGGGACCTCCAGGGGCCCCCGGGGCCCTCGCCCTAACCGCCCGAGGCATCCCCTGCCTGGGCTGAGAAGATTCACAGCTCCCCTAAAAATCGACCTCCAGGGACCTCCAGGGGCCCCCGTGGCCCTCGCCCTACCCGCCCGAGGCATCCCCTGCCTGGGCTGTGGAGATCCCCATATACCCCTAAAATTGACTTCCAGGGACCCCCCTGGCCCTCTCCCAAGCCTCCCCAGGCTTCCCCTATCTGGGTAATATTCATGGGAGACCCCTCTCCTGGAGGCCTACGTTTCCGAAAACTGGGTTTCTGAAATCGTGCGAAAGGTGGTACGCAAAACCGGGTAAAACCGAGGGGTACCGAGGAAGGGAGAAAAATCGCTCCACCTATGCTCGTTCGCCGTCTGAGGTCTCCCTTCCTCGGCTAAAACATTTTAACCTATTTTTGCATTTTTCAAAGCCCCGTTTTTCAGTTTATCATGCCAGGGAGGAGCTCTCCCTCCTGGTTAAGATTCTGAGCAGCCCTGGCTGTTACATTTTAACCATTATTATGATTTCTCCAGGGCCCATGTGTCAGTTTATTAACCCAGGGAAAAGCTCTCCTCTCTGGGTTATATTCTGGCCAGGCCTGGCTGTCACATTTTAACCATTATTAGAATTTCCTCCATGGCCCATGTGTCAGTTTATTAACCCAAGAGAGGCCTCCAAGGCCTGGCTTTAGGTTAAACCTGCTCGGGGTCAAATAATTTGACCTTTCTAACTTACACTCCTCCAGGGCCTGTGTGTGTGAAGAGTACATCCCAGGAGATAGCTCTCCTGCCTGGCTTACATTCTATCCAGCCCTGCCTCTTACATTTTAACCACTATTAGAATTTCTCCAGGGCCCATGTGTCAGATTATTAACCCAGGGAAAAGCTATCCTCCCTGGGTTATATTCTGGCCAGCCCTGGCTGTCACATTTTAACCATTATTAGGATTTCTCCATGGCCCATGTGTCAGATTATTAACCCAGGGAAAGGCTCTCCTCCCTGGGTTATATTCTGGCCAGGCCTGGCTGTCACATTTTAAACAGTATTAGAATTTCTCCAGGGCCCATGTGTCAGATTATTAACCCAGGGAAAAGCTCCCTGGGTCCTCCCTGGGTTATATTCTGGCCAGGCCTGCCTGTCACATTTTAACCATTATTAGAATTTCTCCAGGGCCCATGTGTCAGTTTATTAACCCAGGGAAAAGCTCTCCTCCCTGGGTTTTATTCTGGCGTGCCCTGGCTGTCACATCTTAAACATTATTAGGATTTCTCCATGGCCCATGTGTCAGTTTATTAACCCAGGAGAGGCCTCTAAGGCCTGCCTTTAAGTTAAACCTGCTCGGGGTCAAACACTTTGACCTTTCTGACTTACACTTCTCCAGGGCCTGTGTGTGTGAAGTGTGCGTCCCAGGAGATAGCTCTCCTGCCTGGCTTACATTCTATCCAGCCCTGCCTGTTACATTTTAACCACTATTAGAATTCCTCCATGGCCCATGTGTCAGTTTATTAACCCAGGAATAAGCTCTCCTCCCTGGGTCATATTCTGGCCAGGCCTGGCTGTCACATTTTAAACATTATTAGGATTTCTCCAGGGCCCATGTGTCAGTTTATTAACCCAGGGAAAAGCTCTCCTCTCTGGGTTATATTCTGGCCAGGCCTGGCTTTCACATTTTAACCATTATTAGAATTTCTCCAGGGCCCATGTGTCTGTCTATTAACCCAGGGAAAAGCTCTCCTCCCTGGCTAAGATTCTGGCCAGGCCTGGCTGTCACATTTTAACCATTATTAGAATTTCCTCCATGGCCCATGTGCCAGTTTATTAACCCAGGAATGAGCCCTCCTCCCTGGCTAACATTCTAACCAGCCCTGGCTATGACATTTTTCACTTTTATTTAAATTTCTCCAGGGCCCAGGTGCCCGTTTACTAACCCAGGAATGAGCCCTCCTGCCTGGCTTACATCCTAGCCAGGCCTGGCTGTCACATTTGAAACATTATTAGAATTCCTCCATGGCCCATGTGTCAGTTTATTAACCCAGGAGAGGCCTCCAAGGCCTGGGTTGAGTTAAACCAGCTCGGGGTCAAACACTTTGACCTTTCTAACTTACACTCCTGCAGGGCCTGTGTGTGAACCGCTCAACCCAGGAAAAAGCTCTCCTCCCTGGGTTATATTCTGGCCAGGCCTGCCTGTCACATTTTAACCATTATTAGAATTTCTCCATGGCCCATGTGTCTGTCTATTAACCCGGGGAAAAGCTCTCCTCCCTGGGTTATATTCTGGCCAGGCCTGGCTGTCACATTTTAAACATTATTACAATTTCTCCATGGCCCATGTGTCTGTCTATTAACCCAGGGGAAAAGCTCTCCTCCCTGGCTAAGATTCTGGCCAGGCCTGGCTCTCACATTTTAACCATTATTAGAATTTCTCCAGGGCCCATGTGTCTGTCTATTAACACAGGGAAAGGCTCTCCTCCCTGGGTTATATTCTGGCCAGCCCTGGCTGTCACATTTTAAACACTATTAGGATTTCTCCATGGCCCATGTGTCTGTTTATTAACCCAGGAATAAGCTCTCCTCCCTGGCTAAGATTCTGGCCAGGCCTGGCTGTCACATTTTAACCATTATTAGAATTTCTCCAGGGCCCATGTGTCAGTCTATTAACCCAGGGAAAAGCTCTCCTCCCTGTGTTATATTCTGGCCAGGCCTGGCTGTCACATTTTAACCATTATTAGAATTTCTCCATGGCCCATGTGTCTGTCTATTAACCCAGGGAAAAGCTCTCCTCCCTGGGTTATATTCTGGCCAGGCCTGGCTGTGACATTTTAAACAGTATTAGATTTTCTCCAGGGCCCGTGTCTCAGTTTATTAAGCCAGGAGAGGCCTCCAAGGCCTGGCTTTAAGTTAAACCTGCTCGGGGTCAAATAATTTGACCTTTCTAACTTACACTCCTCCAGGGCCTGTGTGTGAACTGCTCAACCCAGGAAAAAGCTCTCCTCTCTGGGTTATATTCTGGCCAGGCCTGGCTTTCACATTTTAACCATTATTAGAATTTCCTCCATGGCCCATGTGTCAGTTTATTAACCCAGGAGAGGCCTCCAAGGCCTGGCTTTAGGTTAAACCTGCTCGGGGTCAAATAATTTGACCTTTCTAACTTACACTCCTCCAGGGCCTGTGTGTGTGAAGAGTACATCCCAGGAGATAGCTCTCCTGCCTGGCTTACATTCTATCCAGCCCTGCCTCTTACATTTTAACCACTATTAGAATTTCTCCAGGGCCCATGTGTCAGATTATTAACCCAGGGAAAAGCTATCCTCCCTGGGTTATATTCTGGCCAGCCCTGGCTGTCACATTTTAACCATTATTAGGATTTCTCCATGGCCCATGTGTCAGATTATTAACCCAGGGAAAGGCTCTCCTCCCTGGGTTATATTCTGGCCAGGCCTGGCTGTCACATTTTAAACAGTATTAGAATTTCTCCAGGGCCCATGTGTCAGATTATTAACCCAGGGAAAAGCTCTCCTCCCTGGGTTATATTCTGGCCAGGCCTGCCTGTCACATTTTAACCATTATTAGAATTTCTCCAGGGCCCATGTGTCAGTTTATTAACCCAGGGAAAAGCTCTCCTCCCTGGGTTTTATTCTGGCGTGCCCTGGCTGTCACATCTTAAACATTATTAGGATTTCTCCATGGCCCATGTGTCAGTTTATTAACCCAGGAGAGGCCTCTAAGGCCTGCCTTTAAGTTAAACCTGCTCGGGGTCAAACACTTTGACCTTTCTGACTTACACTTCTCCAGGGCCTGTGTGTGTGAAGTGTGCGTCCCAGGAGATAGCTCTCCTGCCTGGCTTACATTCTATCCAGCCCTGCCTGTTACATTTTAACCACTATTAGAATTCCTCCATGGCCCATGTGTCAGTTTATTAACCCAGGAATAAGCTCTCCTCCCTGGGTCATATTCTGGCCAGGCCTGGCTGTCACATTTTAAACATTATTAGGATTTCTCCAGGGCCCATGTGTCAGTTTATTAACCCAGGGAAAAGCTCTCCTCTCTGGGTTATATTCTGGCCAGGCCTGGCTTTCACATTTTAACCATTATTAGAATTTCTCCAGGGCCCATGTGTCTGTCTATTAACCCAGGGAAAAGCTCTCCTCCCTGGCTAAGATTCTGGCCAGGCCTGGCTGTCACATTTTAACCATTATTAGAATTTCCTCCATGGCCCATGTGCCAGTTTATTAACCCAGGAATGAGCCCTCCTCCCTGGCTAACATTCTAACCAGCCCTGGCTATGACATTTTTCACTTTTATTTAAATTTCTCCAGGGCCCAGGTGCCCGTTTACTAACCCAGGAATGAGCCCTCCTGCCTGGCTTACATCCTAGCCAGGCCTGGCTGTCACATTTGAAACATTATTAGAATTCCTCCATGGCCCATGTGTCAGTTTATTAACCCCAGGAGAGGCCTCCAAGGCCTGGGTTGAGTTAAACCAGCTCGGGGTCAAACACTTTGACCTTTCTAACTTACACTCCTGCAGGGCCTGTGTGTGAACCGCTCAACCCAGGAAAAAGCTCTCCTCCCTGGGTTATATTCTGGCCAGGCCTGCCTGTCACATTTTAACCATTATTAGAATTTCTCCATGGCCCATGTGTCTGTCTATTAACCCGGGAAAAGCTCTCCTCCCTGGGTTATATTCTGGCCAGGCCTGGCTGTCACATTTTAAACATTATTACAATTTCTCCATGGCCCATGTGTCTGTCTATTAACCCAGGGGAAAAGCTCTCCTCCCTGGCTAAGATTCTGGCCAGGCCTGGCTCTCACATTTTAACCATTATTAGAATTTCTCCAGGGCCCATGTGTCTGTCTATTAACACAGGGAAAGGCTCTCCTCCCTGGGTTATATTCTGGCCAGGCCTGGCTGTCACATTTTAAACTTATTAGAATTTCTCCAGGGCATGTGTCAGATTATTAACCCAGGGAAAAGCTCTCCTCCCTGGGTTATATTCTGCCAAGTCCTGGCTCTCACATTTTAAACATTATTAGAATTTCTCCATGGCCCATGTGTCAGATTATTAACCCAGGGAAAAGCTCTCCTCCCTGGGTCATATTCTGGCCAGGCCTGGCTCTCACATTTTAACCATTATTAGAATTTCTCCAGGGCCCATGTGTCTGTCTATTAACACAGGAAAGGCTCTCCAGGGCCCTGGGTTATATTCTGGCCAGGCCTGGCTGTCACATTTTAAACTGTATTAGAATTTCTCCAGGGCCCATGTGTCAGATTATTAACCCAGGAAAAGCTCTCCTCCCTGGGTTATATTCTGGCCAAGTCCTGGCTCTCACATTTTAAACATTATTAGAATTTCTCCATGGCCCATGTGTGTCAGATTATTAACCCAGGGAAAAGCTCTCCTCCCTGGGTCATATTCTGGCCAGGCCTGGCTCTCACTTTTAACCATTATTAGAATTTCTCCAAGGCCCATGTGTCTTCTATTAACCCAGGGAAAAGCTCTCCTCCCTGGTTTATATTCTGGCCAGGCCTGGCTGTCACATTTTAAACATTATTACAATTTCTCCATGGCCCATGTGTCTGTCTATTAACCCAGGGAAAAGCTCTCCTGGCCAGGCCCCTGGCTAAGATTCTGGCCAGGCCTGGCTCTCACATTTTAACCATTATTAGAATTTCTCCAAGGCCCATGTGTCTGTCTATTAACCCAGGGAAAAGCACTCCCTCCTGGCTAACATTCTAACCAGCCCTGGCTATGACTTTTTTTTACTTTTATTTAAATTTCTCCAGGGCCCAGGTGCCAGTTTATTAACCCAGGAATGAGCTCTCCCTCCTGGCTAACACTCTAACCAGCCCTGGCCATAACAT
>JAUPFM010000079.1:25000-32500 GCA_033026295.1 Channa striata
TCCTGGGCTAAGCAGCAAGGCTGCCGCCCTCCCCTGGAGCTCACTGTTTTCAAAAACTGGGTTTCTGAAATCGTGCGAAGGGTGGTACGCAAAACCGGGTAAAACCGAGGGGTACCGAGGAAGGGAGAAAACTCGTTCCACCTATGCTGTTCGCGGCCCTTCCCTTCCTCGGCTAAAACACTTAGAAGATTTTTCGACTTTCGCGCCCCTGGTACTCCGGGTACGGAGCTCCGAGGGCCCGATCCTGATCCTGAACCCCAGCACTAAAGCTGGCCGTGGTGACGGCGTTAGCATTTCCCCCTGAAATTTACCTCCAGGGGACCTAAGTGGCCCTCGCCCTAACCGCCCGAGGCATCCCCTGCCTGGGCTGGGAGATGCACCTCTCCCCTAAGATTGACTTCCAGGGACCTCCGTGGCCCTCGCCCTACCCGCCCAAGGCATCCCCTGCCTTGGCTGGGAGATGCACCTCTCCCCCTAAGTTTTTGACTTCCAGGGGCCCTAAGTGGCCCTCGCCCTACCCGCCCGAGGCTTCCCCTGCCTGGGCTAGGGAGATGCACCTCTCCCCCTAAGTTTTTTGACTTCCAGGGACCTCCGTGGACCTCTCCCAACCCGCCCCAGGCTTCCCCTATCTGGGTAATATTCATGGGAGACCCCTCTCCTGGAGGCCTACGTTTCCGAAAACTGGGTTTCTGAAATCGTGCGAAGGGTGGTACGCAAAACCGGGTAAAACCGAGGGGTACCGAGGAAGGGAGAAAACTCGTTCCACCTATGCTCGTTCGCGGCCTTTCCCTTCCTCGGCTAAAACACTTAGAAGATTTTTCGACTTTCGCGCCCCTGGTACTCCGGGTACGGAGCTCCAAGGGCCCGATCCTGATCCTGAACCCCAGCACTAAAGCTGGCCGTGGTGACGGCGTTAGCATTTCCCCCTGAAATTTACCTCCAGGGGACCTAAGTGGCCCTCGCCCTAACCGCCCGAGGCATCCCCTGCCTGGGCTAGGGAGATGCACCTCTCCCCCTAAGATTGACTTCCAGGGACCTCCGTGGCCCTCGCCCTACCCGCCCAAGGCATCCCCTGCCTTGGCTAGGGAGATGCACCTCTCCCCCTAAGTTTTTGACTTCCAGGGGCCCTAAGTGGCCCTCGCCCTACCCGCCCAAGGCTTCCCCTGCCTGGGCTAGGGAGATGCACCTCTCCCCCTAAGTTTTTTGACTTCCAGGGACCGCCGTGGACCTCTCCCAGCCCGCCCAAGGCTTCCCCTATCTGGGTAATATTCATGGGAGACCCCTCTCCTGGAGGCCTACGTTTCCGAAAACTGGGTTTCTGAAATCGTGCGAAGGGTGGTACGCAAAACCGGGTAAAACCGAGGGGTACCGAGGAAGGGAGAAAACTCGCTCCACCTATGCTCGTTCGCGGCCTTTCCCTTCCTCGGCTAAAACACTTAGAAGATTTTTCGACTTTCGTGCCCCTGGTACTCCGGTGCGGAGCTCCGGGCCCGATCCTGAACCTGAACCCCAGCACTAAAGCTGGCTGGGGTGACGGCGTTAGCATCTCCCCTGAAATTTACCTCCAGGGGCCTCCGTGGCCCTCGACCTAACCGCCCGAGGCATCCCCTGCCTGGGCTGGGAGATGCACCTCTCCCCTAAGATTGACTTCCAGGGACCTCCGTGGCCCTCGCCTCGCCCTACCCGCCCAAGGCATCCCCTGCCTGGGCTGGGAGATGCACCTCTCCCCTAAGTTTTTGACTTCCAGGGGCCCTAAGTGGCCCTCGCCCTACCCGCCCGAGGCTTCCCCTGCCTGGGCTAGGGAGATGCACCTCTCCCCCTAAGTTTTTTGACTTCCAGGGACCGCCGTGGACCTCTCCCAACCCGCCCCAGGCTTCCCCTATCTGGGTAATATTCATGGGAGACCCCTCTCCTGGAGGCCTACGTTTCCGAAAACTGGGTTTCTGAAATCGTGCGAAGGGTGGTACATAAAACCGGGTAAAACCGAGGGGGTACCGAGGAAGGGAAAAACTCGCTCCACCTATGCTCTTTCGCTGCCCTTCCCTTCCTCGGCTAAAACACTTAGAAGATTTTTCGACTTTCGCGCCCCTGGTACTCCGGGTACGGAGCTCCGAGGGCCCGATCCTGATCCTGAACCCCAGCACTAAAGCTGGCCGTGGTGACGGCGTTAGCATTTCCCCCCGAAATTTACCTCCAGGGGCCCTCCTCGGCCCACCTAGCCCGCCCGAGGCATCCCCTGCCTGGCCTGAGGGATCCCCTTCCCCCTGACCTCCAGGGGATTACCCGCCCGAGGCATCCCTTGCCTGGGCTAAATTCCCAGCTCCCCTAAGTTTTTGACCTCCAGGGACCCCAGGGCCCCGGGCCCTCGCCCTACCCGCCCGAGGCATCCCCTGCCTGGGCTGAGAAGATTCCCAGCTCCCCTAAGTTTTTGACTTGACCTCCAGGGACCTCCCAGCCCAGGGGCCCCATGGCCCTCGCCCCCCGCCTGGAGGCATCCCCTGCCTGGGCTGAGAAGATTCCCAGCTCCCCTAAAAATTGACCTCCAGGGACCTCCAGGGGGGCCCACCTAGCCCCCGAGGCATCCCCTGCCTGGCCTGAGAGGATTCCCATCCCCCGACCCCCGCCCAGGCATCCCCTGCCTGGGCTGAGAAGATTCCCAGCTCCCTAAAAATTGACCAGGGCCCCAGGGGGGCATCCCCCCTGGGCTGAGGATTCCCAGCCCTAAAATTGACCCCTACCCGCCCCCGAGGCATCCCCTGCCTGGGCTGTAGATTCCCAGCTCCCCTAAAAATTGACCTCCAGGGACCCCAGGGGCCCCGGGCCCACCCCGAGGCATCCCCTGCCTGTCCTGAGGGATTCCATCTCCCCCACCTCCAGGGGGCCCTGGGCCCCCGCCCGAGGCATCCCCTGCCTGGCCTGAGAAGGATTCCCATCCCCTAAAATCGACCCCCAGGGACCTCCAGGGGCCCCGGGGCCCTACCCGCCCGAGGCATCCCCTGCCTGGGCTGAGAAGATTCCCAGCTCCCCTAAAAGGGACCCCGACCCCAGGGACCTCCAGGGGCCCCGGGGCCCCCCGAGGCATCCCCTGCCTGGGCTGAGAAGATTCCCAGCTCCCCTAAAAATTGACCTCCAGGGACCTCCAGGGGCCCCCGGGGCCCTCGCCCTACCCGCCCGAGGCATCCCCTGCCTGGGCTGTGGAGATCCCCATATACCCCTAAAATTGACTTCCAGGGACCCCCCCTGGCCCCCTCTCCCAAGCCTCCCCCTTCCCCTATCTGGGTAATATTATTCATGGGAGACCCCCTCTCCTGGAGGCCACGTTTAAAAACTGGGTTTCTGACCTCCAGGGGCCCCGGGTAAAACCGAGGGGTACCGAGGAAGGGAGAAAAATCGCTCCACCTATGCTCCCGCCCTGAGGCATCCCCCCTGCCTGGGCTGAGAAGTTTATCATGCCAGGGAGGAGCTCTCCCTCCATTCTGAGCAGCCCCTGTTAAAAATTGCCAGGGCCCAGGGACCTCCAGGGGCCCCTGGGTTATATTCTGGCCAGGCCTGGCCTCGCCCTAGAATTTCCTCCATGGCCCATGTGTCAGCCCAAGAGGCATCCCCCTGCCTCTCCTCAAATAGGACCTTTCTAACTTACACTCCTCCCCCCTGTGTGTGTGAAAGTACATCCCAGCTCTCCTGCCCCAGCCCTGCCTCTTACATTTTAACCACTATTAGGACCTCCAGGGCCCATGTGTCAGATTATTAACCCAGGGGCCTCCGCCCTGGGTTATATTCGCCCGAGGCATAACCATTATTAGGATTTCTCCATGGCCCTGCCTGGGCTGGAAGATTCCCAGCCCCTAAAAATCATTTTAAACAGTATTAGAATTTCTCCCCCAGGGACCTCCAGGGGCCCCCATTAGGGCCTCCAGGGCCCATGTGTCAGTTTACCCGCCAGGGAAAAGGCATCCCCTGCCTGGGCTGAGAAGATTCCCAGCTCACCCTAAAATTTCGACCTCCAGGGACCCCCAGTTTATTAACCTCCAGGGGCCCTAAGGCCTGGGGTTAAACCTGCCCCAGGTCCCCTGACCTTTCTGAACCTTCCCAGGGCCCATCCCCTGCCTGGGCCTGGGCTATTGAATTTCCTCCATGGCCCATGTGTCAGTTTATTAACCAGGAGGGCCTAAGCTCCTCCTAAACCTGGCCAGGACCTGTCCCAGGGACCATTAGGGACCTCCAGGGCCCCTTAGGCCTATTCTGGCCAGGCCTGGGCCCATTATTAGGCCCTGCCCCCTCCCTGGCAACATTCTGGCCAGGCCTGGCTGTCACATTTTAACCATTATTAGAATTTCCTCCATGGCCCATGTGTCAGTTTATTAACCCAGGAAAAGCTCTCCCCATTCTGGCCCCCTGGCTGTCACATTTTAAACATTATTAGAATTTCTCCAGGGCCCATGTGTCAGTTTATTAACCCAGGAAAAGCTCTCCCTCCTGGGCTAATATTCTAAGCCCCCTGGCTATGAAAATTATTAAATTTCTCCAGGGCCCAGTGGTTTATTAACCCAGGAATGAGCCCTCCTCCCCTAAAGCCCCCTATGACATTTTTCCCCTGCCCCCAAGGAATGAGCCCTCCTCCCCAGGCCTGGCTGTCACATTTTAAACATTATTAGAATTCCTCCATGGCCCATGTGTCAGTTTATTCCCAGGAGGCCTTCAGGCCTGGGGGAGGGTCAAACCTTTCCTTTCTAAATTTACACTCCTGCAGGGCCTGTGTTGAACCGTTTCAACCCAGGAAGAGCCCTCCTCCCTTCTGGCCAGGCCTCTGTCACATTTTAACCATTATTAGAATTTCTCCATGGGTGTCAGTTTATTAACCTGGGAAAAGCTCTCCAAGGCCTGGGTTATATTCTGGCCAGGCCTGGCTGTCACATTTTAAACACCGGGTAAATTTCTCCATGGCCCATGTGTCTGTCTATTAAAGGGAAAAGCTCTCTCCCTGGCTATATTCTGGCCAGGCCTGGAGAATTTCTCCAGGGCCCATGTGTCTGTCTATTAACTCCAGCTCTCCTCCTGGGTTATATTCTGGCCAGCCCTGGCTGTCACATTTTAAACATTCCTGGCCCATGTGTCTGTTTATTAACCCAGGAAAAGCTCTCCTCCTGGGCTAAGATTCTGGCCAGGCCTGGCTAAAACATTTTAACCTATTTTTGCATTTTTCAAAGCCCCTGGTTTTTCTCCTGGCCCATGTTATATTTATTAACCCAGGAAAAGCTCTCCTCCTGGGGATTCCTGCCAGGCCTGGCTGTCACATTTTAACCATTATCATTTCTGCCCATGTGGAGGAAAAGCTCTCCTCCTGGTTAAGATTCTGAGCAGCCCTGGCTGTTACATTTTAACCATTATTATGTTTTTAACCCTCCAGGGCCCATGTGTCAGTTTATTAACCCATGTGTGGGAAAAGCTCTCCTCTCTGGGTTATATTCTGGCCAGGCCTGGCTGTCACATTTTAACCATTTTTATTAGAATTTCCTCCATGGCCCATGTGTCAGTTTATTAACCCAGGAGAGGCCTCCAAGGCCTGGCTTTAGGTTAAACCTGCTCTGGGGTCAAATAATTTGACCTTTCTAACTTACACTCCTCCAGGGCCTGTGTGTGTGAAGAGTACATCCCAGGAGATAGCTCTCCTGCCTGGCTTACATTCTATCCAGCCCTGCCTCTTACATTTTAACCACTATTAGAATTTCTCCAGGGCCCATGTGTCAGATTATTAACCAGGGAAAAGCTCTCCTCCCTGGGTTATATTCTGGCCAGCCCTGGCTGTCACATTTTAACCATTATTAGGATTTCTCCTCCATGGCCCATGTGTCAGATTATTAACCCAGGGAAAGGCTCTCCTCCTGGGTTATATTCTGGCCAGGCCTGGCTGTCACATTTTAAACAGTATTAGAATTTCTCCAGGGCCCATGTGTCAGATTATTAACCCAGGGAAAAGCTCTCCTCCCTGGGTTATATTCTGGCCAGGCCTGCCTGTCACATTTTAACCATTATTAGAATTTCTCCAGGGCCCATGTGTCAGTTTATTAACCCAGGGAAAAGCTCTCCTCCCTGGGTTTTATTCTGGCGTGCCCTGGCTGTCACATTTAAACATTATTAGGATTTCTCCATGGCCCATGTGTCAGTTTATTAACCCAGGAGAGGCCCTAAGGCCTGCCTTTAAGTTAAACCTGCTCGGGGTCAAACACTTTGACCTTTCTGACTTACACTTCTCCAGGGCCTGTGTGTGTGTGAAGTGTGCGTCCCAGGAGATAGCTCTCCTGCCTGGGTTACATTCTATCCAGCCCTGCCTGTTACATTTTAACCATTATTAGAATTCCTCCATGGCCCATGTGTCAGTTTATTAACCCAGGAATAAGCTCTCCTCCCTGGGTCATATTCTGGCCAGGCCTGGCTGTCACATTTTAAACATTATTAGGATTTCTCCAGGGCCCATGTGTCAGTTTATTAACCCAGGAAAAGCTCTCTCTCTGGGTTATATTCTGGCCAGGCCTGGCTTTCACATTTTAACCATTATTAGAATTTCTCCAGGGCCCATGTGTCTGTCTATTAACCCAGGAAAAGCTCTCCTCCTGGCTAAGATTCTGCCAGGCCAGGCCTGGCTGTCACATTTTAACCATTATTAGAATTTCCTCCATGGCCCATGTGCCAGTTTATTAACCCAGGAATGAGCCCTCCTCCCTGGCTAACATTCTAACCAGCCCTGGCTATGACATTTTCACTTTTATTTAAATTTCTCCAGGCCCATTTCTCCAGGGCCCAGGTGCCAGTTTACTAACCCAGGAATGAGCCCTCCTGCCTGGTTTACATCCTAGCCAGGCCTGGCTGTCACATTTGAAACATTATTAGAATTTCCTCCAAGGCCCATGTGTCAGTTTATTAACCCAGGAGAGGCCTCCAAGGCCTGGGTTGAGTTAAACCAGCTCGGGGTCAAACACTTTGACCTTTCTAACTTACACTCCTGCAGGGCCTGTGTGTGAACCGCTCAACCCAGGAAAAAGCTCTCCTCCCTGGGTTATATTCTGGCCAGGCCTGCCTGTCACATTTTAAACATTATTAGAATTTCTCCATGGCCCATGTGTCTGTCTATTAACCCGGGAAAAGCTCTCCTCCCTGGGTTATATTCTGCCAGGCCTGGCTGTCACATTTTTTAAACATTATTACAATTTCTCCATGGCCCATGTGTCTGTCTATTAACCCAGGGGAAAAGCTCTCCTCCCTGGCTAAGATTCTGGCCAGGCCTGGCTCTCACATTTTAACCATTATTAGAATTTCTCCAGGGCCCATGTGTCTGTCTATTAACACAGGGAAAGGCTCTCCTCCCTGGGTTATATTCTGGCCAGGCCTGGCCTGGCTGTCACATTTTAAACTGTATTAGAATTTCTCCAGGGCCCATGTGTCAGATTATTAACCCAGGGAAAAGCTCTCCTCCCTGGGTTATATTCTGGCCAAGTCCTGGCT
>JAUPFM010000079.1:45000-50000 GCA_033026295.1 Channa striata
AAAACTGGGTTTCTGAAATCGTGCGAAGGGTACGCATAAAACCGGGTAAAACCGAGGGGTACCGAGGAAGGGAGAAAACTCGCTCCACCTATGCTCGTTCGCGGCCTTTCCCTTCCTCGGCTAAAACACTTAGAAGATTTTTCGACTTCGCGCCCCTGGTACTCCGGGTGCGGAGCTCCGAGGGCCCGATCCTGAACCTGAACCCCAGCACTAAAGCTGGCTGGGGTGACGGCGTTAGCATCTCCCCTGAAATTTACCTCCAGGGGCCTCCGGCCCTCGACCTAACCGCCCGAGGCATCCCCTGCCTGGGCTGGGAGATGCACCTCTCCCCTAAGATTGACTTCCAGGGACCCTCCGTGGCCCTCGCCCTACCCGCCCAAGGCATCCCCTGCCTGGGCTGGGAGATGCACCTCTCCCCTAAGTTTTTGACTTCCAGGGGCCCCTAAGTGGCCCTCGCCCTACCCGCCCGAGGCTTCCCCTGCCTGGGCTGGGAGATGCACCTCTCCCCTAAGTTTTTGACTTCCAGGGACCTCCGTGGACCTCTCCCAACCCGCCCCAGGCTTCCCCTATCTGGGTAATATTCATGGGAGACCCCTCTCCTGGAGGCCTACGTTTCCGAAAACTGGGTTTCTGAAATCGTGCGAAGGGTGGTACATAAAACCGGGTAAAACCGAGGGGTACCGAGGAAGGGAGAAAACTCGCTCCACCTATGCTCTTTCGCTGCCCTTCCCTTCCTCGGCTAAAACACTTTGAAGATTTCGGCCCGACTTTCGCGCCCCTGGTACTCGGGTGCGGAGCTCCGAGGGCCCGATCCTGATCCTGAACCCAGCACTAAAGCTGGCTGGGGTGTGGCGTTAGCATTCCCCTGAAATTTACCTCCAGGGGCCCCCTCGGCCTCACCTAGCCCCCCGAGGCATCCCCTGCCTGGCCTGAGAGGATTCCCATCTTCCCTAAAATTGACCTCCAGGGGCCCCGTGGCCTCGCCCTACCCGCCCGAGGCATCCCCTGCCTGGGCTGAGAGGATTCCCATCTTCCCTAGTTTTTGACCTCCAGGGGCCCCAGGGGCCCCGGGGCCCTCGCCCCCGCCCGAGGCATCCCCTGCCTGGGCTGAGAAGATTCCCAGCTCCCCTAAAAATTGACCTCCAGGGACCTCCAGGGGCCCCGGGGCCTCGCCCTACCCGCCCGAGGCATCCCCTGCCTGGGCTGAGAAGATTCCCAGCTCCCTAAAAATTGACCTCCAGGGACCTCCAGGGGCCCCGTGGCCCCCTCGCCCTACCCGCCCGAGGCATCCCCTGCCTGGGCTGTGGAGATTCCCAGCTCCCCTAAAAATTGACCTCCAGGGACCTCCAGGGGCCCTCCGCCATCACCTAGCCCCCGAGGCATCCCCTGCCTGGCCTGAGAGGATTCCCCCATCCTAAAAATCGACCTCCAGGGGCCCCTGGGCCGCCTGATCCGCCCCGCGCCCGAGGCATCCCCTGCCTGGGCTGAGAAGATTCCCAGCTCCCCTAAAAATTGACCTCCAGGGGGGCCCTCGCCCTACCCGCCCATTAGGCATCCCCTGCCTGGGCTGAGAAGATTCCCAGCTCCCCTAAAAATTGACCTCCAGGGACCTCCAGGGGCCCCGGGGCCCTCGCCCTACCAGGGCCCGAGGCATCCCCTGCCTGTCCTGAGAGGATTCCCATCTCCCCAAAAATCGACCTCCAGGGGGCCCCTAGGGCCCTCGCCCTACCCGCCCGAGGCATCCCCTGCCTGGGCTGAGATTTCTCCATGGCCCATTCCCAGCCCCTAAAAATTTTACCCCAGGGACCATTTTCCAGGGTCAAACCTCCAGGGGCCCCCCCGCCTCAGCCCTGGCCTCCGCCCAGGAGGCATCCCCTGCCTGGGCTAAGATTCTTCCTGCCCAGCGCCCCTGTTACATTTTAAAAATCGACCCCCAGGGACCTCCAGGGGCCCCATGGGGCCTCGCCCCTAACCGCCCGAGGCATCCCCTGCCTGGGCTGAGCTGTCACAGCTCCCATAAAAATCGACCTCCAGGGACCTCCAGGGCCCCGTGCCCCAGTCGCCCTAGCCCGCCCGAGGCATCCCCTGCCTGGGCTGTGGAGATCCCCATATACCCCTAAAATTGACTTCCAGGGACCCCCTGGCCCTCTCCCAAGCCTCCCCAGGCTTCCCCTATCTGGGTAATATTCATGGGAGCCCCCTCTCCTGGAGGCCTACGTTTCCGAAAACTGGGTTTCTGAAATTTCTCCAGGGCCCAGGTGGTTTATTAAAACCAGGAAAAAGCTCTCCTGCCTGGTAAAACCGAGGGGCCTGGGAAGGGAAAAAATCGCTCCACCTATGCTCGTTCAGGGAGAGGCCTCCCGTCTGAGGTCTCTCCTTCCTCGGCTAAAACATTTTAACCTATTTTTGCATTAAACCATTATTAGCCTTCAAAGCCCCATTTTGTTTTCAGTTTATCATGCCAGGAGGAGCTCTCCCTCCTGGTTAAGATTCTGAGCAGCCCCTGCTGTACATTTTAACCATTATTATGATTTCTCCAGGGCCCATGTGTCAGTTTATTAACCCAGGAAAAGCTCTCCTCCTGGGTTATATTCTGGCCAGGCCTGGCTGTCACATTTTAACCATTATTAGAATTTCCTCCATGGCCCATGTGTCAGTTTATTAACCCAGGAGAGGCCTCCAAGGCCTGGCTTTAGGTTAAACCTGCTGCCTGGGTCAAATAATTTGACCTTTCTAACTTACACTCCTCCAGGGCCTGTGTGTGTGAAGAGTACATCCCAGGAGATAGCTCTCCTGCCTGGCTTATATTCTATCCAGCCCTGGCCTCTTACATTTTAACCACTATTAGAATTTCTCCAGGGCCCATGTGTCAGATTATTAACCCTGGCCAGGGGAAAAGCTATTTCTCCTCCTGGGTTATATTCTGGCCAGCCCTGGCTGTCACATTTTAACCATTATTAGAATTTCTCCATGGCCCATGTGTCAGATTATTAACCCAGGGAAAGGCTCTCCTCCTGGGTTATATTCTGGCCAGGCCTGGCTGTCACATTTTAAACATTATTAGAATTTCTCCAGGGCCCATGTGTCAGATTATTAACCCAGGGAAAAGCTCTCCTCCCTGGGTTATATTCTGGCCAGGCCTGGCTGTCACATTTTAACCATTATTAGAATTTCTCCAGGGCCCATGTGTCAGTTTATTAACCCAGGGAAAAGCTCTCCTCCCTGGGTTTTATTCTGGCCGTGCCCTGGCTGTCACATTTAAACATTATTACATTTCTCCATGGCCCATGTGTCAGTTTATTAACCCAGGAAAAGCTCTCCTCCCTGGGCCTCTGGCCAGCCCTGGCTGTCACATTTTAACCATTTAGGATTTCTCCATGGCC
Source organism: Channa striata (assembly GCA_033026295.1). Classification (NCBI taxonomy): domain Eukaryota; kingdom Metazoa; phylum Chordata; class Actinopteri; order Anabantiformes; family Channidae; genus Channa; species Channa striata. The sequence continues at coordinate 48,384 of JAUPFM010000079.1, forward strand.
TGCTGTGGGTTAAACAGGAAAGGCTCTCCTCCTGGGTTATATTTTGACCTTTCATTTTAAACAGTATTAGAATTTCTCCAGGGCCCATGTGTCAGTTTATTAACCCAGGGAAAAGCTCTCCTCCCTGGGTTATATGGCCTGCCTGTCATTTTAAACATTTTTAAACCATTATTAGAATTTCTCCATGGCCCATGTGTCAGTTTATTAACCCAGGGAAAAGCTCTCCTCCTGGGTTATATTCTGGCCAGGCCTGGCTGTCACATTTAAACATTATTAGGATTTCTCCATGGCCCATGTGTCAGTTTATTAACCCAGGAAAAGCTCTCCTCCCTTTATATTAAACCAGCCTGGCTGTCAAACATTTTAAACATTATTAGAATTTCTCCAGGGCCCTGTGTGTGTGAAGTTTATTAACCCAGGAAAGCTCTCCTCCCTGGGTTATATTCTGGCCAGCCCTGGCTGTCACATTTTAAACATTATTAGAATTTCTCCATGGCCCATGTGTCAGTTTATTAACCCAGGAAAAGCTCTCCTCCCTGGGTCATATTCTGGCCAGGCCTGGCTGTCACATTTTAAACATTATTAGGATTTCTCCAGGGCCCATGTGTCAGTTTATTAACCCAGGAAAAGCTCTCCTCTCTGGGTTATATTCTGGCCAGGCCTGGCTTTCACATTTAACCATTATTAGAATTTCTCCAGGGCCCATGTGTCTGTCTATTAACCCAGGAAAAGCTCTCCTCCCTGGCTAAGATTCTGGCCAGGCCTGGCTGTCACATTTTAACCATTATTAGAATTTCCTCCATGGCCCATGTGCCAGTTTATTAACCCAGGAATGAGCCCTCCTCCTGGCTAACATTCTAACCAGCCCTGGCTATGACATTTTTCACTTTTATTTAAATTTCTCCAGGGCCCAGGTGCCCGTTTACTAACCCAGGAATGAGCCCTCCTGCCTGGTTACATCCTAGCCAGGCCTGGCTGTCACATTTGAAACATTATTAGAATTCCTCCATGGCCCATGTGTCAGTTTATTAACCCAGGAGAGGCCTCCAAGGCCTGGGTTGAGTTAAACCAGCTCGGGGTCAAACACTTTGACCTTTCTAACTTACACTCCTGCAGGGCCTGTGTGTGAACCGCTCAACCCAGGAAAAAGCTCTCCTCCCTGGGTTATATTCTGGCCAGGCCTGCCTGTCACATTTTAACCATTATTAGAATTTCTCCATGGCCCATGTGTCTGTCTATTAACCCGGGGAAAAGCTCTCCTCCCTGGGTTATATTCTGGCCAGGCCTGGCTGTCACATTTTAAACATTATTACAATTTCTCCATGGCCCATGTGTCTGTCTATTAACCCAGGGAAAAGCTCTCCTCCCTGGCTAAGATTCTGGCCAGGCCTGGCTCTCACATTTTAACCATTATTAGAATTTCTCCAGGGCCCATGTGTCTGTCTATTAACACAGGGAAAGGCTCTCCTCCCTGGGTTATATTCTGGCCAGGCCTGGCTGTCACATTTTAAACTGTATTAGAATTTCTCCAGGGCCCATGTGTCAGATTATTAACCCAGGGAAAAGCTCTCCTCCCTGGGTTATATTCTGGCCAAGTCCTGGCTCTCACATTTTAAA